>DWME01003060.1:0-19217 GCA_018244795.1 Parelbella ahira ahira | reverse complement strand
CATTTCAAAACGATTAATTTAGGTAGTTATATCAAAATGAAAAAAAATGTGACTTTCATCCCCGGTCTCCCCTACTTACTGTTTGCGTACTTAGTAAAAATTAAGCATTTGTGTTTAGCTACATTTTTAGTAGTGTGAGCACAGCCTATGATTTCATAGTTGTCAAAGCTTGTATTGCTATGGGGGCGAGTTTTCGGTTTGCTTGCTACTTGCAATGTTGCAATAAGTGTAGCTTTCGTGTACAATTGCTACTTAATCGTCAATATCCTGTCGATAAGGTAATGGTGCGGTAGAATGTGTGCCGTCGCTCGCCAAGCCATCAATCGATTTTGACATTTGCATGTCATATCTCCAATGAGATACAAATTGGCGAGCCGGGGAGTCGAAACGGTATTATTAGTTTGGTCATTGGTTGGAAGACACTCGCACTTCGCTCGCGGCCACTTTCAAATTGTTTTGCCTCTTTTTTACGGAATACGAATGGCTGGTAAATACGTTTTAAATGTTAATAATAGGTCGGGCCTAATTGAGATATGGTGAATCTTGTGCTTCGCACAGATCTTCGCCGTCCTACGGCGCAGTTTCGTGACGTTGGAATTCGTTGATGCGACAGTGTTATCGATAACTGCGCAGTGCCAGCAGCTGCTGTTCAAGGTTTACGAAGACCCAATTACGTTGGGAAATTGTACTCAGTTATTTTCCAAATCTCGTTGCAAGTACCACCTGCGCCTCGTTTCGTTTTGCGATTTCAGTCATTTGTACATTGGTTTTAATAGATGGTACACGTGGGTGGTAGCGCTCGCTGCCTGCAACGTGGAAGTCATAAAAGTGTATATCAAGAAACGGTTCGCGCTGTGGGCGGCGTTAGCGCCATACCTACATATATTCAGCGATACCATAGATGAGCGATTACTGCACCACGAACCGCGCGCTGGATGGTTTTATTTGATTCCTTAGTGGGCGCGTCGCGCGGCGCGGCCGGCACCGTGCGGCCGGCTCCGTGCGGCCGGCACCGTGCGGCCGGCACCGTGCGGCCGGCACCGTGCGGCGCGCAGCGCGGCGTACCCGTACGGTATCTGTTGCGTGCGCGCCGCTGTTATGCAACGCGGGCGACGTCCTTGCGCGCGGCGGGAGGGGGCGAAGGCCGCGCGAGGGCGCCGACCCCGCGCAATAACCCACCCTGCTTTTTATCACCCACCCGAGCCTGCCGAACCAGTCCGGCCTCACGAGCCGATACTTAATAGCCGGTATCGCATATTTTTTTCTAGGAACCCGCGTTCCTACTAAATCCCGCGCTAGGAATGCAAATAGTGGGCAGCTTCGTAGTTTTATGCGCTGTAGGCGTTAGATACGGCCGGTCGGTCCCTTGGGATCGCTGAGGTTTCGCAATAATGATTACGATCTGATCTCGGCAACAATCAACGTACAAATAACTGGCATAGAACTAGGTACCACAAAGCTTAGATATAGAGTTTATTTTGTGTATAAAATTGCCTCACTCGTTCGTTCTTTTTTGGAATCACTTCTCCTCGCTATATGTAAGAATAATTTCGACAAGGGCAGTTTATGATTGAAGCGGATGTTAAGTGTAATGGAGTAGCTGTCGATGGGGGGAGCTGCAGGTCGCGCTCCGGCCGGCGCCGAACTCGCCGCAATAAATAACCGGCCGCGATAGAGCCGCGCGCGCACCTATCGCCCTCTCTTTGTTTGAATTACATCTCCTGTATCTGCAAAGTTGTTTACAGAGATATCTGTCCGCTCGGATCTCCGGCGAGCCGCTCAAGGTCAGTGCACCCCGCTCAACGGTCTGCACGGCGGGCTTTGGGAGCTTCGCTCAGACAATAGTTTGTACGCGTCGATACTTGAAGACAAACTGTGATCCAATACTATACCATTCTTATGTCATATGATTCGTAATCGCATGCAGACACTTTGCTATAATAACCAGAAACCTGATTAGTTGTGCATATAACTTGTAAATACTTATTATGTCTATATAATGGGAGAAAAAACTACATACTTACGTCTTATTAAAACAAAGTTCATAGAAAAAAGTTGAATCTAGGTTTCTGGTTTTACTTTTTACTTCGAAAATACTTGCAACGACTTTGTACATACAAGCTCTGAAAACGCCCATGCGCAAATAAATTTATTCGAAGCGAAAACCAATAGTTATTTTTCAGTAGTGACGTTGACATTATGTCCAGTTTAACACCATGTGTAATTTATTCATAAAGTTTGTGTTTAATGTTATAACTTCTTTATGGGAAATGCTAAAAGTACTTATCTTCAAAGTCATTACCGACTGCTGTGATGAAAGTCACTTGCTGTCATATAGTCTTATTTCTTTAACGAAATTGGGTTCACAAAAAAACTTAAAGGTCAGGTATACCAAAACATAAATACATAATTGAAACGCAACAGTCGTAAGCGAAAGTCACGCGATTTACCATTTTGTAATAACACACATTAAAAGAAGATCATTAGAGGTACATACTCTACAAATGAGACGGCAGGCCGGTTCTCATGCTTAGTGAGTGATGCGACAGTTTAGGAACGGACCGATTGCCAAAATTACGCACAATATGGACCCCTTATTTTCGGCGTAGATGCACCACGCAGTTTGCGGGATCACGGATAGTCCTTTGACACCATTCATTTGTTTATTTTCATCATTTAATTCATCATCATTTATTACACCCGTACTTATGAAACCTATTTTATTTGTTTCCTTTTTAAACATTTTATCTTATCTATATAGCACATGATTACATTTCATCCGCGCGTAATTCTCATGCGTTTCTTCGGTAAAACACAACTAGTTTGGAACCGATCCGAGATCCTTCGTTAATCATTATTGAAATCTATTCGGATGGGAGCGGTTGTAAGGAACAAAAATATGCATTTAAACACGACAAATCTGTGTTAGATTAGAAACCCCTGGCTCACCGCTTAATATCTAGATAGCTTATCCTTACAACGCATAGAATATTTTGTTCATTATTATATATAAAACTTTTGTAAGTAATAAATGTGACGATTGAAAACTCGTTTATTAGAAATAATTTTATAAAAAAAAACCATTTCACTGTACCACGTAAGCCTAAAAAAACTCCACCTTACAAATAAATCGTATTAAACGTATATAACCGACTAAAAGGCGAATGAACGTATTTCTTTCTGCGACGTTAATAGTTTTTTTTTATTCAACTAAACCTACATACAAATGGCGCATAATGGCCGATAAAATATCATCGCTCGTGTGTTCCTCCGCGCCGAGCGGCGAGACACGATCGCCTGAGAAACGAGAGCGATTACGTTCGCATTGTGTGCATTTCTTGTCCTCGTTATTAAAATTTCGATATGGGAACCCGAAGCCCACGCATTGTTACGCCGGCCATGATAATGCACCACACTGCTCCGCTCATGACATAATATTGTACTGGTAGCAACAATGTTGTCATAAAAGTAAATCAGTTGATTTTTGCTCATACAAATTTATGTGTTAAACAGTTTTTTTTGCAGCACGTACTGTATGAGCACAAGGTTCGTAAACACATGCTTGCGCACACGTGCACCCACACATGCATACAAATTAGTAATATTAGTGTTTCAATCTACATATAGGTATCAACATGTAAAATATTTTTTTTGTTTGTTTATTTGGAAAGTTTTTGCATGTTCTAGGATAAAATTTAAACCGCAGCGAAATTCGTATTATTTCCGCAGAAATGTGTTCGAATATTATTTGCAAATGGGTTTAAACAGAACAAGGACAACCCTTTTATTGTTCCTCCGTTGTTATTGTTGTCTTCTGTACAACGATGTTTATTGCTGAGTTTTTTTGTGCATTGTAATTTAAAAACGTCCCGGTTTCTGAATAAACCCTGAACAGCCGAGTGCTGGAATGAGATTTAGGTCAAGAATATGAATACGAACGAGAAGAATGAGAATGAATACAAAGCGGATACCTAACCGAGGACTTTTATCTTATTTAACCAAAGAAGGAGAGATATAACACTGACTGCAGTATCTTATATTATTCTATGAAATTTTAATATTTAATACCAAATTTTTACAATTTACAACACGCAAAAATTTGTTTATTTGTGACGTACAAGTTTCGTCGTGCTGTTTTCCTTCACCAATAAAAAAAATAATATTTTGTATCGCTAACGTGTGCGTTTTTAGCAAATGAATCTGAAACCTCAATGCGTACTAGGATTCAAAGCTGGATTAGGAGGTCAAAGTCTAAACCACTGCTCCACAAGTCCTTTATGTACATAAAGGACACAGTCAAGTTTCTCGAAACAATTCGATTCTGACACTGACCTAATTCCGTTGACTTATTGTGTCACACCGGGTTTTCCTCATGGCGTCACCGCGATGCGTTAAATACCTACCGAGTTATTTATAATTCGATAAAAGTCATATTCCAGCGAATCGAAGTCATTATCAACGTTACACTGTGCGGTAACTAATGTTTTCTTGGAACAGTGTGTGCTGTTGTTGCATCGAGTTTTTCTACGGCATCGGCTCTAATCGTAGGTGCCAGGCCGCAGCGTTGGCGCCGTCGCCGCCGCGTCACGATAAACGACACACGATATTCATGTTTCTTGTCCAATCACACACACACACACACACACACACACGCACGTACGTACACACTAACGTAAACGTACTGTGTGTGTGTGTGATTGGATTTTTTGTGACAGTACCTATCAAGATTAATTTTGCTATTTTTTGTCTTATTTTTCTTTATTTAAAACCATTATGTCGCTAGTACCAGTATTCTATTGTTAAATTAAAACAATCTCCATTAAAGGATTATTGACATTAACTGATATTAAATTTGTCATTCGGTTGGCAGTGAAAAAGGTGCGTTTGTTTCAGCATTTAAATATTTACACCCTTATCACATGGTTTTTACTGTTTCTCCTAGCCTGTTGCTACTAATGTTCGCAAACTCTCAATAGATACTCTACTCTCGAGTTATGTATGTTTCCATTTCGCTATTCAAAATCTTTATATCAGCAACTTCTGTATAAAGCAGATGTTAAATAATTTTGGGGCGCTAACTGATAAATAAATTTACAGTGCGTAACAAATCCGTCTCTGACGGGGGAAATACTTCTAAACGAAAATGTTTACCTGCGTTTCGCGATATCAATAATATATCGGCGCGCTTCGCTCGGTGTTCACGGAACAACATTAAAATTCATTCAACCAAAACACCCTTCACGTCCATTTGGAATTCCAAAATCCATACAATGTGTCTCCGCCGTCTAATTCTTAACATACAATTGACATTTACATTAGATACTCGTTTCATTCGAGATAGCTGAACAAGCATTCACCTAGGTTCAAACTTATTCTGCCATTGACTTATGGTTATATACGTATCATGTAAGTAGTAGAAGCCATGCCCGGACGGCGCGCGCCTCGCACGCTCTATCTACGTTAGACTTCCGCTTTGTATCAGAGTCTCATACCAATCAATCCATTGCTAGCTCTGAAGGAAATTCTTGTCAACACTGATTACTGTACGCAGCGATGTATTTGAAATAAGCGGGTGCGTCGCGTGCATCGACGTTGGGATTGTGACGCTGGTAGGCGAGTTGCGTCCTTCGCGAGTCGGGAAGAACGGCCTTCGTCCCGACCGAGCTAATTTTAGACCAGCGCCCTTGAGGGAAACGTCGTCGAACAGGATTTATCGTCCGCCTCTGGAGTTCAGACTCACCGCTCCTCTTGTAAAATGTATTCACTATTGCCATTCTAATGCTGTACGTCGTTGTATACGAATGATGTATGAGCTTTTTGTTTCATTTATAAGGGTATTTCGTAGTAACTTGTCTGTCTTCTCCGTTTCACAATCTAGTAGAATTCGCTAAGATGCATGACCGAGATAGATAGAAATATATTTGTATTTAATACAATAAGCGCAAGAGAGAAATGTATACGTAATATGACAACATTACAGTAATAAAAATACTATTCAGTGAAATTTTACACATTTGAAAGTGCTGCCATCTAGTGATAACGAGCAGTAAAGTCATTCGTCTGTATCGATCGCTTCCGAAGCCCGACATATAGTCGGTAAAGTATGACCTAAAATAGAATTATGGAATGCGCGTACATTTAAACTGCATCATGGCCCCGAGTGCATCGCATCTTCACTAATGGGCCACGTGCGTCGATATCAAGTATCATGTTATAAAAAGCGAAGAGAAATACATCTTAATCCTTGAACGATACGGCAGCTTTTTGCGAGACATGTAAATGTTCAGTTGCACTATTTTTATAAAATTCCGAAGCGTGACAGTAGGATAGAGAAGGTAACACTAATGCGTTTTATAAGCGGCACCTATAAATATGACATATCGCGGGATGTGCGTGTCTTAGTTTAATGGCCGTTGCGGACTGTTGGCCTAACCCGACCTCAAGGACGTAGCTATCTTGGATTTGTAAGCTAATCGCGCGCGAAATACTAAAAAGTTATTTTGTTATGACCAATTGCAAAGTGGCTGGCAGTGGTTGGACGCGAAGAACTGAACATCGAGCTCAGTGGCGTGCCATTTGAGAGGCCTATGTCCAGTAGTGGACGAGAGTAAGCCGATGATGATGACCAAATGGAAATAACATGTAACTGATATTGAAATGTAATTTTTAGCTATAAAAATTGTCTCAGCCATGTCGCTGTTACATTTTTGTGATATAGTTTTACGGAATTACTCTATCTAAATAGATCCACGTACCCTTTTAGCTGTCAGCTGTTTATTCCGTCTGTGTTCGTTGTGAATTATTCTGTTACGTTGATTTTCTCTTTAAAATTATAGCTATCCTAGGCGGCACGTGTCCTGCACGTTTCCGAACAACATTTTAATAACTAGGGGTGCCCACCGTGTGAATAGTTGTTACTGCTCAGTGAGTTGCAAAATATAAACATAGAAACAGTAGTATTACGTTCTAAGTAAGCCTAGGGTTGTCGCTCCGCACGTGCACATCTATTATGTCGTGACGCCCCAGTGGCGCCCAACGTGGGGCCGATTATTGTTAATGTTTGGCTAATACACTTTGAACAAAATGTTTATTTTCACTATAGTTTCCCTCTGTTTAACGAATAGAAATTATTTGCTTTGACAGTCGAGCCAATGAGATATATTCTGTCAACGGTAATCTCTCATGGCTGTCTCGAATCTCAACACGCCGAACTATTGTTTTCGTAATATCCACGCCGACCGCACTAACGGCTATCGAAACACGTTAAAGATTTCGGAGATTATAAACATGATAATATGCATAACGGTCTATTGTCATGTAGCCTGTATCGAACCATTATAGCGTGTACAACTGTAGGCAATATATTGTCGCCCACGCGAACAGTATACGAGATAATTAATTGATTGGATAGGACAGTTTCTTAACATGAGCGGCTCGTGTTGTCTAAACGACGACAGTCGTATTGATTGCGAGATCTGTATTTATTAGTGTTTACATAAATAGAATTAATTACATGTACAATACGTATATATTACTTGGTTGTTATCATTATCTAAAGTAAAATTTATTGTACTCTGTTATATTTTAATGAACGTAGTTTTATAAAATGTTGGACCTCGTCGAGTGCTTAACGAGGTGTGATTCTTTTAAGTCGCGACCCATTTAAGGAGTAAAAGCTTAAAAAAATCAACGTGAAAGTCAATTTGCGCTGAAAACATTTTCTGAGAGAATTAATTGAGAGTCGTTTGCGTTATGAATGGAGCGTAGCGAGATAATAAAGCATTTATAATAGTTTTAGTAGGTAAGTAGGTAATTACTATGTTGATTACTGTCTACCTTTGTTCGAATCTATTTTACCTGAATGTCTCGATGGTCCTGGCTCGTTATGCTCATTATAAATTCAGTAATAAACGTATACAATAATAGCGCACTGTATCTGTTCCCCGGCGCATTGACAAGTCGTATAAATCAAAAGTAGCAATTATTGCTCCTCAGCGCGGCCCGTTGACACAGCGGCCAGCACCGCGCCGCTGTAACTCACCGTGTCTAACATAAATCGATCACCGTTTAATTTTCGCGTGGGCGGCATATCATTAGCTACTGTCGGAAGTGAAACAATGGACGAGACTTTAATAGTGTACACCGCGTACGCCAGCGCTGCCTGGAAGTTGTCGGAGTCGTCCTCGTTATTGCCTTGCTAAGTCTTGTTGTTATTCACGTAATTGTCTTTGATCTATGGTGAAGTACCTACTCTATGCAAATGTATCAACAAAATGTGAGGATATTTATGTGATGCGTATTGAAGTAATGAATGTGCATCAGTCATTTTCGTACTTTTCAAAGTCAATAGCATTCAAACGAGTTTGGTCGATTAGAATGCAGCTCTAATCTCGACGCTTGCTACTTAATAGCTCGGCGTATCTCAACGGGTTCGACATTTGCCCTACAATGGCGGTGCGATAGCCGACTAAATCTCGTCGAAACTTAATGTCGCCCATCGAGCAGGGCGGCGCGTAGGTGACGTTTTCGATATTCTGAGGCGGCGCTCGCGTCGGATTCCTAACTGTACAGTCGCGCGGCTTACGGCCGCGACACCGATACTGGAGGAGAGACGACAATAAAAATTCAATTCGCCCATTCGCCGCCGTCGTTTTTATGTAAAACGCCATCGGATTGCGCAAACACCTCATTAGAAGGCGCCGCGGCTTATGAAATTAGTGCATCTGGCATACCTACCGATGCAAATTAGGCTGTCGTGTCGTAAGCCGTGGCGGCGACGGCGAGATAGTCACGACTTATCAAATGAATGAAAGGTTCGGCTCTACAGGAATGTCTTGTGCTATATACTACGCATAAGATAAAAGCGAGATTATTTAGTGCGCACCTATGTACGTACCTATGCATTTTTCATACATTCGTTACAATGTTACGTCTTTGTTATATTAATTATCCGACTGTAAATGTTTTTCAGTTGTATGACTTATTCCTTATATAAACGTAGTATCTTTGGAAACAAGTCACAGATTTGAAAAAAGAGCAAAACGAGCGGTAAGCGTCCGTTCACGAGTGTTTATCCTGCGCAAACAGCAGCCTTTGCTGGCGCAGGTTTGTCCGTTTCACGTTATGTAACCCGCTCCCGTGGGAAGAATTAAAGTATCCCTTTCTTTGTCGACAAACACGCGGAAATCGAGTCACGGAGCTGGGACGGCCAAGAAATGTTTAATGAACGAATTGTTCATTCTTTCTGCAACTTCCTTGACGTTTCATTTCGAAGATTTATGGTCTGTCGTAAAATGGTCATGTTTGTGTCATTGATATTGCACATTATTTTTACCGCATTGCATATTTGCATCCATTGCTGCCTTTGATCTTAATGCTATATTTTTAAGATACTAATAGGAAATTTACATTTCTTTTAAACAATTTAAGTAGAAGATAAGTGATTCTCCAACAAGATCAATTCACTATCTTCAAGCCGACGTCGTGATACCATAAGTGCCCTCACCGCTCGCTGGCGCTCGAGATGTTAATAATAACAGACATTTCTACAGCACACACTCGTACGCATTTATCGTCCCCATCCTCGCTCTCGACACCAGATCCCCAGGGAACAAGGAAACACATCTCGAGTCTAGACAAAGCGCTAAACATTTGCCTAAAAGCTGTCTGAATCCCCCTTACCCTTTGCTAAAGGGTTGTACCCTTGCTGGTGGGCATTTTACGCGGCTTAGTTATAGTGAAATTTTCGACGGCGTGTGTGCAGGGGCTGTTATTTTTTTTCGTTTTCCACAAAGCGCATTTCAATGATTACGTAAAAAAAAATTTTTTTAATTTTTTTAAATATAGCATAATGATCCACTTGGAGTTCAAAGAGTGAAAAATGTACTGACACGCTTTGAAGCGATAAAAATGTTAAGTGAAACAGAAGAATCACATAACACTTATGTATGTTTGGAATTTCATAGAACCTTGTTAGCTGGTAGGGCGCTCAGTCAAATTTGATATTTTTCCTAAGATCTCGAGGTCTACAATGATTAGTAATTTAATTAACGTCCAATCATAATCTAATCATTGATTGGCAATTTGTCTACTTTGGTGGTGCAGCTGACTGTTAATTGCTTTGTTAGATTGAAATTTAGTTAATAAGCGAAATCGGCAAAAATCTCTTTGTTTCTTAAGTTTTAAAAAAAAATTTTCGTTATTTTGTGTTAACATTACATATATTTCTTACTTCGTTTAAATTCGTGTAAAAACCGTGAACTATTTATATTTGGATTATTTACCAGGTTAATTCACGTTCCATAGCAACGTTGATAGTCAAGTAGTTTAGAATTCAGCTTCTCACTCCGGGGTCTTGAGTTCAAATCTATGGCGTGTACCTTTTTGCTAAAATGTATGTTTTAAAATTAAATATCACTTGCTAATGGTAAGGGAAAACATCGTGAGGAGAGATGCACACTGTGTTTGAAGTTTGACACACTTGGCCAGCATGACAGATCCTGAACCCTTACAGCCTTAACCCTCTCATTATTAGAGGAGATCCGTGTTCCAACAGTGGAATGATAGAAGATCGGTTAGATCGGAACTGTAATTAACGTGTACATGGACAGGGACAGAGGTGTGTCAGGGACAGCGACTGTGGCTAGTTTTCAATCTAAAGACATTTGTGAAAGGAGATAGTACATAACTTAATCAACTTTTATAACTTAAGGATGATTCTAGAAATGTGAAGTTGTAATAACAAAACAAAGTTCAAATGAAAACACTTGCAGCAGCTAGACGCACAGTAGGGCTGTGCGCCACCATGCAAATATTGTGACAATGTCGAGTAAGTGGCCGTATTTGATGAAGAGCTCGCGAGCACCCTCGCCCGCCCCCGTCCGATTGTCGCAGCCGTCGTCAGCAATACGCGTGTCATTATCATCATGGCGTATGGAATATTGCGAACAGTAAAAATATGATGTAACGATACCACGATATAGAACTAGAATTTCGAATCACCCTCCCCGAGATCATTCTGGAAACAATGGAGTTTTTTTCTTTTCCATTTTTCAAGGGGTTGTGATTCAGTACAGTTGGTATTAGTGCGTTGTCTATTGTTTTGTGTTTTTTGTTTTCCAAAGATACGAGAACGGTGAAAATGTAGCCAGTTTCTACTTTTGCGTGTGAAGATTTTGCTGCGGGAAAGTCGATTCGTGGGGATTGTGGGTGCATTAGTTTTTGTGATGTTTGCACAATTTGCGTCAAAGATAAGATTAAAAATATATCCACGTCCTAATATTCATAATACACTGACAATATAACCAGAAAGTAGTATTAGTACAAAGTAGTCTCATCGCTGATAGAAAAATCATTTGGAATAAAAATAAGGCGTACACAATTATGTCAAACATTTACAAATAAGTTTCATTTGATATTGTCTCTCGCAACTAATACAAACATGTTTCGTTTGTTTTCGTCCTTATAAATGTTGACGTCTCTATAAATTTATTAAAGTTTTCAATATTATCAACAGCTGGACGTGTTCACCACGTGCGCTTCTAACTCGGACGCAGTATCATCCTATCGTTTGCAGGCTATCGTTCGACGATCTGATTTGACACCTTTATTGGCGTCAAGTTATTATCTGATAACGAATAGTAAATTGGGACAACTCACACACGGCCATCTCGTCTCAATTCGGACAAAGTCTGGGCTATTTAGACCACACGTCTGATAAACGACATGTATCATCATCAGCCCTTCCAAGTCCATCAGCCATCAGCCCGTGCTGAACATAGACCTCCACTTAAGGGTTTTAGCTCATAAATCCCACGCTGGGCATGCAGATTGGGCATCGCAGAGCACGGCTTCTTGCTACGCTGCTGTCCGTAAAAGGCCACGACATCTAGCCGTGCTAGATTGGCTGCACCATACCGCGATCAATCAGGTATCCACTTACTAAATGCTAGAGCATATCGCACGAGGATTTGTCCTAGATGAGATTCGAATCCACAAACTCCGGTTCAACAGTCTAGGCTACTAAATACTGGACCAACAATACAGTCAGTACTGCGAATTTCACGTCCTATATACCGATAACGACTCAGGCCAACCAGTCAGTATTCACGATAATGGTTCAATAGTATTAATGATAATTGTGATCAAGCCTAGTTTTAATTATACTTGATTAAGTGAGAAATTTATAATTGGTGTAGAAATCATTTTGTAGTTAAAATACGCCAATGCATATCAATACGTTTTGCTCTATACAATTAGAAAAGAACAGTTAAACTTTGACAAATCTATTAAAGCGCAAATGTTTACGACTATGTAGTACGTCACCTCATTTTCGTTCGATTCACTTAATAAAATTGACCAGCTATCAATTTGAAAATGTTTTTTTCCAATTCAACACTTTTAGAGATTAGTGGTTTCAAACAAATAAAAAAGATATCATCTCATCAGCTGTACAATATTACTATAGATTGCTAAAATAAAACAAGAAACAATCGATCAATGCATGAGACGATGAACTGAGAACGTATCAAACTAAAGGCTATGTGCTAGTATTCCTACATACTCATATTCTCAATGTGAAACAAGTACATAACTCATCGTACTTTATATGATATACAAGTGTCATGCTAAAACATTTTTGCAAGTTACTGATGGCTGGCTGACTTTTGCAACTAGCCAGTTCAATAGACAGAGAGAACCACTTGAAAAAGATTTCGTTACGAATGGTATTTAATTACCAGACTGCACATTATTAATGATCGCATACCTACCTACCGCTAGCAAAGGTACATAGGTAGGTAAGTAAAAACGATATATCGATTACACCCCCAGTAGCCGCAGCGTAAACTGGTTGAATCACCGCAAAATTCGCCGCACGCATTCACTGCACACTCTACATCACTCCACATCGCTTTACACGGCCCTGGCTGGCGTCTTTTTGTTCGTTTCAATTCAGTTCGGTGTTACCGTGTTCGTGTATTAATAGCGTTTTTACCATCGCGGTATGCCTGAATGGCTCGTTTAAACGCAATTAGCGTCTCATTATACGTTTGTTTCGCCCACGTTCGCCTGCGATCGAGCCGCGTTTTTCACGTAATTTAGTTGTAGGCACCGTTTTGAATGGAGTTTTATTGTAAATATGTATACATGGTCGCGTTGAGAACGTGGTGAATATAGGCCTTTGAGATTCGTGGAGTCGCCGCCGTGCTTTACATTCGACCGTTTGTCGTTCGGTTGGCATTGTCCTGTACGCGTGTTTCCACATAATGTTTGTCTAAAATTGGTTCTTGTACATTAACAGTGTGATTTGTACCTTTGTTACACTAGATATTTATTTTGCCCCCTAGAGTATGGATACTCTACACAATTATTTTTTGCACTAAGATTCATATTACATTATTTAATAGCATATTTTCGAATGACATATATACAAGTATTAGTCAAAAGTCGAATCATATGTATCAAGATCATCCCAGACAAATGTTTCGCTTCAAGTTGTTATGAGCATGAATTTATTGATGTTGAATGCTTTGTTTTGCATACATTCGTCTGGTTTTTACCGGCCGTCATATTGTGTTGACAGGTGATGTACACCCCAGTGCGGAGGGTGTGCGGCGTTTGGGGAAACATTAATCATGTGAGGGCATCCACATAATGACTCATTCCAAAAGCTCCGCTGACAGCCCATCAATAAATGTGATGTGGTTAATATAAACATCGGTTGTTTCTTATGTTTATTTAGGTATCTTATAAAATATAAATGCCGTATACTCGTAAAATATGTATGATGGTAAAATAAAAGTAGAACAATTTCTAAGCTTATTGCATGCATTGTTTTGTGATCGAGATACATGTGCTTCGCTCTTCAATAGTTTCATAGCTCTCGGCCTAGTAGAGCAGGGCTCACAAATGAAGCGGTCATGCCGGCTCGTCCGCGGGCACGCAACAATGGCGGCCGACATCGGCGATAAATCCGGGAGTGCGCCGGCGCCGCGCGTTGTTGCGCCGGCCATTGTGCAACGCGGCCCGTCTCCTGCGCCTTTGTTGTGTCTCCGCCGACGTGGAATCGTGCTAAATTGCACATTCACCGGGATGAATTACTTAACCTCCATAACGTTCCGGAGCGAACGTGAGCCCGCGTGCGATCACTCCGCGATACCGCCTTCGCCTCCGCACGACGCCCCTGTGCGCAAATATGTCGTAATGGTGCCGAGCGGCGTGTTTTACCGACAATTAGCTACGTTTAAATGTGACTGTCGCTTCCCTTAACCGTTTCTCCGGAACTATAAAATTATAGCACAGGCATGCCGCACCTCCCCTCCCGCGGCAAAAACTGCTACTATAGCGGACGGAGGAGCTAAAAATAAGCGTCCCGCGCTGGATGTTAATAAAGACGACAACCGGATTGTGGCTGACAGCCGGTCTGCGCCTGATGGATTATGGATGTGGGGTCGAGCGACCGCGGCCGGAGTATGTCGAATGACGTTATCACGGCGAGCTTTTGTCCATCGGTAAACATTGCCTTTGTTACATTCTGTACACGTCCATCTGTATGGGAGCCATCTGCTGAGTTTCTCAAGAATCAGAGTGAAGTGAGTGCGTGGGTAAAAGTGCACAGGTTTCCTTTGATAAACATCGATGGAGCCGTTCGGTTCCACTCTCACCGCTCCTTTGTGGCCATTGTGCAACGCGCGTAGGTCTCGGAGTCGCGATCGTATGGAGTGCGCGCTCGCGTACGACGCCCGTTACCGATCACGACTCCTTTCGCAAAGGTGAAAAATGCTCTGAGAATGCCACGGCTTGTCATTTCGCAGTCACGATCCGCGCTAACCGCGAAATGTCATCTCAGGTGTAACGTAACGCACGCAGATAACATTTTCCGATTACAGCCATGCGATTGTGTCATAATGTATGTCGATTGCTATTGTGTTCTGCTCGTGCGGATGGAGTGAGATGTTAGGTCTGTACGATCTGTTAGGTCTCTGTTTATATAGTAACTTTTTGCAGTTGCCATTGCGGACTGGCTCTGATTCTTTTCATCTTTATTTGTCCACGTCTTTTTCTATTTGCTTGTCGTAGCGTACACACCTATTTATTGCATGTGATACTTCATAAATAAACAATTGCAGCTATAGAGAACAACGGATTAAGGTATTTATTAGTAGACGCATTATTAGATCGAGCATTAAATCAGCGTTGAATACATAACGGCATTTACTTGAATTTAGAATACCACGATTTCTCCTAATGCCACCAGTTTTGAACGGGGTCGATCGTGAGCCGCCGGGGCCGGCTGTGTGACAGAGCCATTGTACATTTCTTTGTGACATTCACACGTGAGGAGTTACGTAACGTTCTTGTAACTTGCGATCAATATACATTTATGCGGATATTTATACGATTCCTATTCAACTAGCCACATCGCGTGGCTTCGCTTGCGTGCATCGTGCTCATGTGATAATAATGCTACAGAAAACGTTCACCTTATGACCAACGCTTAAGTTACAGTTGCCTGACTCGCGGTTAACTCTGAATATGTTAGATATTACGTTTTTGATAAAAATATGTTTTTTTTTTAGATTCAATATAAGTAGGTAAACTAAAGTCATTTTGTAATAAGTGACTATTACAGAATACGGTGTATACATGTGTTGTACATTTAATTAAAAATATTAATGAGACTGGTTGTTGTGTTTCTTTTTATTTAGTGCTTAGTGCCCCTAATTACCGTCCATGAGGTCGTGGATTTGATTCCCACACGAAATAAATATATTTATGAAGAGAACTAATACTTTCTTTGTGTCTGGGTGTACAATTACATATCTATGGGAGTACACATTAAAAAATGTATTCAATATGTATGGTTAATTGGTTATTAAATGTCCAGTCGCCACGGTACAGGCTTCGTTCAGGTTAGGATCACATATATTTGTTTCAGTTGTCCGAAAAGACATATTATTATATGTTAATACCTATATCAAATACTTTGTGAAATTGTTATCCCGCTTTTGATACTAGATACTCCCGTATGTAGATTCCACATAATAACTTGCAAACCGCTGAATACTTCGAAGGAAGTATGAAAGCAACTGAACAACATATTTCAGGACAACATTTCACCGAACACAATAATAACAGCTGGGCGGAGCGTCGGTGCAAATCCGCTGCGCCGTGGTCGGCGGTTTTTTTGTACTCTTATTGCGGGCGGACTCTCCGATGCGGTAACAGCGTCGCGTCGCGCCGCAACAATGTTTTGTTTAGCCCTTCACGTACTTGCGAACTCGTACACATCGGCAAGCGAGGGACGTGCGAATTCGTCAATTGCTCACCTATTGTTATCGCATGCGCACGTCCTTTTTGGTAAATAATTGTAGGTATGTGTTTGTATGTGTGTATTTAATTTGTTTATTTTTGGTTCGTGTACCCTCCAGTTTGATTTTTTATTTGGCCCGATCTGTAGTACTTCCATTATATTTCTATTCCGCATCGTTCCATCTGTGATTTTTTTATCCGCTAATAAACTGCAGGAATTTATCAAAGACCTTTTATCTTCTTCTTTGTTTGATCCGCTTTGGCTTAGCTTTAAAACGTAACATCACGCCTGTTATCCCCGAAGGGGTAGGCAGAGGAGTGTAGTACACTCCCACGTTTCACCAGTCAGCTTTATTTCAGTTGTTACTTGATCAAGGCCATTCAATTAATTATTGTATAAGTCACAATCCAATACCACATTAAGGATTTGGAACACACATAGCAACATAAAATTATTATAATTAACAATTAACCTGTTGGTACCCGGAATAGATTAATATAAGTATAGAAAATAATTTGGACCACGATGAATTTAATTATTAATAAATAACATAATATAAAACTTTCAAACTATTAATTTCCTCATTATTAAAATAGTATCTATACAATTATAAGGATGTACGTCGCACATATGGGGAAATGTTTAAATTTAAATGATCACCTAACCAATGACGGAGGTGCTCGAAGCCCGTGAATGATGAAGTTCAATACAGACAATAACGGCTTCAACTTTTTCCCCGTAAGTAGCGAGTCCCAGCAATCCATTATCGAATCGCGCACTCCACTGACATTTATTTCATCGGTAATTGAAGGAGTCGCTCGTTCATTTAGCGCACTCCTGACATTCTCGATATAGGAGTGGACGTGCAATAAATAAAACGCCACACCCGTTCTGTCTGTCCGCGTCGTCTAGGCCGGGCCTCGACATCTCGTGCCTCTTAATTTTAAAATTGGTCGATGTCTTGTCTTAAACGGTATTCTTACTTACTCGTACTTTTTTGGTTTCGAAACCCCGACGCGTAGAGTTTAATATAAAGAAAGTAATGGTCCAAGTCGAGTTTTCGGTTGTGAACTACGTTTTTCGCATATGAAGTTGGTATATGGAAATTAACTCATAATATTGTTGGTTTCAACTTTTTACTCGGAGTAGTCGGTCGCAATGTGTGGTAGCAACCTAATGTCAAAATACAAACCTACTAATGTGAATCATACAATTAAATATTCAGTTGTGATATGTCATTACTATCGTCAACCCTTTTATAGTTCCATCATTGTTAAACGCGGAACTTCTTTCAAAATTAAAAGCGTAAGGCCATAGACTGATCATTCATTAGCCTACCGTTTGTTGAGTAAAAAAAATTTTAAATATTTCACAAATAAAAACGTCCACAGACACAGATGTGACTTGTTGGTTTTGACGTTTTGGGTATGATCCTTGCTGCCACCGTGACACCCCCCGTGTGTACGCTTCACCAATCTTGCCATAACGTATTGTTAATTAAACCAAGGTACGAGCGCGAGTCCAAAAATTGAAAACTTGTCACGAGCTCACGTCGTGTTAACATCGAAGTAAAAACCGTAACCAATATATCAATGATAATTAAAAAGATTATATCGTACGTAATTACGAGTGATATTAAAATAAATAAGTATCATTCGTAGGAACGTCGAAGGACGGTATCGCGAGGGAACCTGCACGACTCGTACCTGGCCATATTTTTTTTAGATATTATGTTAAGTGTGGTTGTTCTCATTTGATCAATGGGGCAGAGTATGTTCTTCTTATCCTAAAGGAGCTGTGATTTTCCTCAATCAGTTTCGATAAGAGGTTTCATGTTGATTGTGATGATCAAGTTGTAATATTTTTCAATAAAGAAACTCATATTACACTTTTATTTTTCGTACTATCTTCTGCTAGCTGCTGCAGTGTCACGGAACCCTGCATACAGATCAATTCTAGCTAAGTGACTTTATATATTACTTTCCTCCACGAAATTGAAGAGAATATGCGTTAAAAAGACTAGATCAGCTGTTTTAAGTTTACATTAATGGATTGCGTTTCTAAATTGTTGTCGAAACTCGGTCGTATCATTTCCTCTTGAAGCATAAAATCCGGTAGTCTGCATGCCGATAGAAATAGTCACTTCCTCGAATTAGATATGTATGTGTGTGTGAATATGTTTATATATGAAGAATTGTGCATTGATTCACATATTTTTTCTAAGTGTAGAATTTTATAAATTTTTGTATTATATGTGCGCTTACCTTAAATTTTAATTATTATCGTCTGAGTTGGTTAGTACGAGTATAAAATATCATTTCAGATTAAGTCCACTCATCGTGAACAGCTGTAAAGAGTAAATAAATAAATACTTCATAGTATATAATGTGTCGTTAAGTTTGTGATACTGAACGAAATCACTGCGCCAATGATTACCGATCCATTCCATCACGAGATTGCTCTGCATAGCGCGCCATATTGCCCCAGTTTATTCCAGCCGCCAGCGGGAATGGTCTCAAAGAAATTCCATTTCATTTTGCAATACCGACCGCATGCCTGAAAAATGACACTGGGCCAGGAATTCGTGGACAGTGTGTGTTCGATTAGGGAGGTTTTGGAAAATATGGTGTCGGACCAAATTCGTTTTGCTTCTAATATATTTTCTTGTCGTTTTAAAATTCATGATATTGAAACACGATGAAACAAAGAGAACAATTTATAATCGGCCACTAGATATACTGGCCACTAGGGTTGAGTTCCCCTAACTGCATCTGACATATCTTTTTCGATACGTCAGCCCAACATAGCTATGCATGATTTATCAACATTAATAATCGACCCATAGTCATTCCACTGTTGGAATATGGGTCTCCTCTCATATTGAGAGGGTTAAGGCCATAGTCTG
>DWME01003059.1:0-19219 GCA_018244795.1 Parelbella ahira ahira | reverse complement strand
CCCTTAAACATATAGTAATAAAACGGCAAGTTATTTTAACTGCGATCTTATCACTGAATAGGAAAGAAACCTTAAAGAAAAATTGTACTACGGTTTTGTTGGTATTAGGTACATACATACGTATATATGTAGAGAAACGCAAATTTCAAAATGCCGTAATACAAAACAAATAAAAAAATACTTTCATACGCTCTCCTAACATAATAGAAGTACGTATTTAATGACGTCATCTAATAATGCCACGTAACGAGTATACATACATACATGTGTGCATATAAAACGACTGTAGATGACAATCATGCACTTATTGCTTTTTGCTTTACATTGTACTAAACGCAGGTTATAGGAGCTATTATGGAGTAAATGACAGACAGATAGAAATCATGTAATGCAATGTTCCTACATAAATCATAGTTTCTCTGTAATTACACTGAAGCATTAAAGCCAACACGGCGACGGACCACATCAAAAGGGTCTACACACTGATGTGACATAAAAAATAATAAAAAAGAAAGCTTTTTATAGAGCGATTCAAAAATACATGGAATCCTGTATAAATGATAAATTTTTACTACGTACCAGTTGAGATAAAATTTAATATTAGGCTAGTATTATTTGTGTCAATAGTATGTTTTGTCAGTATTGTTTGTGTTCATCTACGTCTATAGTGTATACCAACCTTAACAGTAGATGGGTACTATGAACGAAATTTGAAAGTAATAACAAGTCACCACACTATAATTTTGGATCGGCCCTGTAGATTACAATAGTAGCTGTTCGATACCACATGTACACGTGTTCCATTCAAATAGATACAATCCATGCAGTGTAACTGGGACGACAAATTAAAAAAACTTAAATTATGAAACATTTTCGTTTGAACTTTAGTTTTAAAATGGCTGTAAAATGTGTTTTATTCAATATCAATATAATGCTTAGATTTAAGAATTATATTGACAAATAAATTTTCTAAATTTTAGATAAAAACATAATAATAATGATAATCGACTCATTTGTCATTCCACTGCAGGAATATGGGTTCCGTCTTATATTGAGAGGCTTAAGGCCACAATCTGAAGCGCTTACCAAGTGCGGGTTGGCAGATAAATACATACATATGTCAATAACAAATATTGCAATGATTCTTATCTCGCGTATATCAAGTCGCAGTTAAGTGTAATGCAACTTGTCATACATAATAATTGAATAATTAAGTAACTAATTCCATGTATAATGTTTGAATATAGGTATAACTAAGCAACTAGCACCTCAACATCGCGGCCGGCCCATCAAGTTAGAAAAGGAAAATTGATCACGTATAACTTATTAAACTTTTTGTAAGCTTACAACGCAGTAATACGAGAACAATATTCTACGTTTACATCAATAGGAAATTGTTCCCATTATTATGAGATTTCATAGCATTAAAGGTTATTTTTACCGTTTTCCATTAATATGCGAGCGAGCGGGCTCTAACTCTCCTCCTAACTCGAAGTGCTGAAGACAGTGTTTGGTTTTAGTTGTTTGTAGAGACATATTTTCGCGCCGCGCCAACTCCGTGCGCTCGCATTCATAATCTTTACGGGCTTTGACCTGTGAAAATTACTGATACATTTCATTCCAATTTTATCTCATTTCTAGACTCGTAGGCTTAATGTGCTTGTAGATCATAAACGATATGTAGGGTTAAATAATCCCGAGCGCGGGCTATTCTTGGATGGGTGGTCGATAAGAGCAAGCTATTCAATTAAATTTTTGACATTAAGTATGGCCTTCATCCCATGTAGACTTCATTTCGTATAGTCGTCATTGTATTTCAGAACAGCCTATTGAGATGTTAGCCTGGATTGTATTCCGTGGCCACTGCTCGGTTCCGGCGAATCCCCTAGCTTTTGCACACAACAAAAACAATAGGTACACGTCTCATCATTTAACCTATCACGTACATTGTCATCTTTAAAATATCACCCGTAACAAGTCACACTCCCAACAATACAGTCACAGATTTATATTTTCACATAGCTAATTTAAAACACATTATAAAACTACGTTTAACACACAGTCCGCGAGCGTATTTTCCGTTGTAAACATGACGGCGGGCCGCATAATGTTTTATGTATCGCAAGTACAGTGCAGGAGGAAATTCTCATTTGAATTCTGCGCGAGCGCCGATGATTCCAACATTCGTGCGCTGACAGTCAAACACATCTCCCGTGATGCGTGTGAAAAAGTAAAAGCATACGTCTATTTTTATATCATACTGGACTCGGCACAACGTGATATCCGTATGTAAATACACAGTCCAGCCAAACTAATCGAAGCGGCTACGGGCGCGAAGCTCGTAGTGGATATTATTCCGGAACGTTCTAGAAGCCTCGAGTGTCGTTCGCGACTTTCTTCATCGATGGCGAGTGACAACATCGCTGATTACGGTGCGTAAATTGGCAGTACGTGCACCGAATCGCGTGCCACGAACGCTTTGATGGAACGCCGCCATCAAATTCAACTGTGGTAGGTCACGCTTTAACAATTCTTACGCCATATGCATAACGATTGCCAGCATTCCATTCACTGTTGTTGCAAATGTACGGGCAGATAGGACCTTGCACTTAAAACGTCCGTTACCACCGAAAACCATCGCCACACTAAGCGCACTGAAAATTAAAATGTTAAAGGAAGCCGACATAGATAGGGCACAGATAACTCAATTTTGTAGCCCTGTGGCTTAATAAATTATAATTTACGATTGTGTTTCTGGACTACGGCCGAAGTGAAAAAGTGGAATCTCTAATAGAAACGTTGGTTTTTTTGACCCGCATGCATCTTTCTGTCGACGCAAGCTTTGAACCGTTTATAAGATATTCCGTTCAAAGGTTTTTAAAGTAATGCGAAGATGTTAACTAATGCCGTCTCGCTCTAAAAATAAGCAACAGGTGTGTATACAGAATAATTATGTCAAATCTAATTATATGTATTTATTGGTAATTATATAAGAATACATAAAAATAAGACATTAGGTAAATAACAAATAACATCTGTATGATAAAAATAAAGTCTCTAGTACTTTTCCACTATAATATTACAATCTAATTAAGCTCTTAAAATTGACTTACAAGTCAGTAACGAAGGAAATTAACATTAATTAAAACCTGTAATAAAATGTTTTCAGCGATGGTAATTTTTGTACAAGATCTAATAGGTCCGAATGGGATGGATATATTGCACTTGGTGTCGCTCACACTGGAAGGGTATTTAGTGAAGTATGTGGAGGGGCCTCCATACATCATGCGATCGGCGCCGGCGCAAACTTTCTGTTCAATTCCCGCCGTGAATATTTCAATTTTAAAAATGGTTGTAACAGTTTCAATAGGTTCTCTCTCTGGCCGCAATTAGCCA
Organism: Parelbella ahira ahira; assembly: GCA_018244795.1. NCBI lineage: Eukaryota > Metazoa > Arthropoda > Insecta > Lepidoptera > Hesperiidae > Parelbella > Parelbella ahira. The sequence continues at coordinate 15,823 of DWME01003059.1, read as the reverse complement.
TTCTATAACGAATGCCATTCTTTCGTTACACAGAATTATCGAACATTAAAATTTGCTATACAAAAAAATATAAAATTATTAGTCATACTTTCACCCATACTTCACCATAAAACACTGACAAACGGTGCGTCTATAAAATTTTATAGTGGCATAATTATCGTGATTCCTACCGAAATGGTGTGATAAAGTTTATTGATCGTTATAACGAGTGCCGAGTCGAATCTCTGAGTGCCGTGACGGATCGAACAGATTCGATACGGGATCTAACACAACTTGTGATTGACTAAGAATAATTAAAAAGTAGCGAACCACTAAATAATTTGAGACAAAAACTTACGTTACTCACTTCATGTAATGTAATATGAACATACGTATGTATGTAGGTACCTTTCAGTTCAATGTTACTGAAGACGCGTTTGTATTGGCAATAACAATATTTTAGTATATTTTAAGGTAGGCAGTGTAAATCGTAATAGACTCATTAATTATAACATATAGACATAAATTGCTTGTAACTTTAATATAATTTTAATGATGAGTGATTTAACTTTAATATAATTTTAATGATTACAGATGTTGAATATGAATAACGTGACGTTATACCTATACATTAAGAAACCTATATGCTATTCACTGAACTGACGCAAAAATAGGCAGATTATTGGTATTAATAACCAATGGACACCAAGCGAACTCGTCATCTGTTTTACACAAGTCTTGTCCTGGGACCGACACGATTAACCGACTTAGTTTAAAAGAAGACACATTGTTCTGTAGAACGTTAGTTTTGGCACGAAGCGCCCTATATCAGCGAAATAATATCGAAATATCGTATACGTTTATGTGTCACGCAATAACTATCCTTATGTCCTTAACAAAAGGTTCAAGGCACATTTAATAAAGCACAATATCTGCGAATAGGTGTTTATGAAAATTGTCCTTAAAGCGTTGAGAATAAAAATTAATTTTGTTTGCAAAAAGAATGGATTTTTGCATCGGATGAAAGGCTAGTGTGGCGGAATTATTTATTGGAAGTGTATGTTACCGTGCACTGTTTATGCGGAATTAAATATGGTTTAATAGTTTACTAAGAACGGGTTAGGGCTTTCAAAAATTAACTGATGCAATTTTAGTTTAAAACGACGTGGTTTAGTAGAACGTTGACGTGTAAACATTAGGCAGCTACTAGCTTTGTTCATGGCAAGCGATTTACTCAACTAATTATTTGATAATGAATAAAATACTCTCAATTATTGTAGCAAATATTTTAACATTTTGTGAATAGAAAGACAAATAATAATTTGAAGAAAGAAAAAATTTATTTTATCTCATCCGCACCTTGGATGATATGGGTCCTTGGTCCAAGTCAGATCTACGCCACCAACGCAAAATCAATATTTAAATTAATAATTGATATATATGTCTGCGCACTAGAGATAGAACTCGGAACCTTCCAAAACCGCTATGAGAAATGCTTTCAAATATGCTAAATCGGTAAACAAACGACGAAAAAACAACATTGAGGATGTAATTTAATTTAATATAACATTTGTGTTGATTAAATTATAGTTATTGATATATACTATAATGTTAGCTACGGTTACCGGGTTCAGAAGAGCTGAATGTTTCGAATTTTTTTTAAGTAACTCTCTAGCGCGCATCCAGGTTTTAAAGTAATTGCTCTAGTTCATAGAGTAGCTGATGCTGTAGAACCCGCAATTTGTGATAAAGTTGTAGATACATAAGGCTGGATGTGGCCTATATCGACCACAGACAACTACATTGCAGTAATCGGTCTTTATGTGTCCCCAACCTACATTCTTCTTAACGAAATAAAACAAACTAAGCACTAAATAATGCAGGTGAGGAATTTTCGCAATATATCCCGACACACCTTTCGTCGCTTTCTACCATTGGGTAAGTATTCGCAGTCCAGATAGTTGGAGTGACGGTTTACCTACGCAAAGTGGCTGGCAGTGGTTGGATGCAGAGAGCTGAAGATCGATTCAGTAGCGAGCCATTGGAGAGGCCTATGTCCAGCGGTGGATAGGCGTAGGCTGATAATGATGATGATATCGATGAGTAATTATCACTACTAATTAAAAGCACTTGAATTTGCTTAATAAACATATTAAAGATAATAAAAGGCCAAATTAAAATGAGTGTAAATCTATGGTTACACTAATATATTTTTTACTTTTAAGTATCATACATTATAACTGAGAAGGAAAAACAACGTAATGGTAGAGTTCTCCGTAATGTTTTCTAAGGCGTGTGAAATATTCTAATCACCGTTTGATTAGCGTAGTAAACTATGGGCTAAACGCTTATTACTCTAGAAGGCAATTAGACAGTGTCTGACAGTGGAACGATGAAAGGTTGATGATAATTAAAATAAGTACATGATTTTTTACTTTCGGTAGCATCTTCTAGTACTAATTTAACGAACGTGTATGCAAATTGATGATTAATTGGTAAAGAAATTACGATTTTATAGTATCCTTGAAATTTTGCTTTTGTTTTCAAGAGTTCTGAGCGAGGAATCATGCAGAATTATTAATCACCAACCAGTACTAAAGACAAAGCTGTACATGACGCGAAGCGATAAGCTTGCGAAAATGAGACCATATGCGAGTTATCTGTAAATTTAAGGTATTTAGTAGATACATAGGTGGAAGATTAGTGATCTATAAAGAACAATACGTATGGCCATTTATTATCTTTTACAAGGTAAAAAAAAAATTCACCTTAGTTAAAGCTTTAATATCTTATCCTAAGTGTTCAGCTACATAATAATATTTTTGTTACTTTAATCAAATAACAAATAAACGTTTTACTCCGATTGTTAAACAAAACATTTTACTTAAAGTGCAATAAGGGAATATTACTCTGTATCGTTACGGATGGACGTATGAATACGGATGACAATCGCAGAGATTATAAATGTAACTGAATAATAATAATTGTTCATAACAAAATCTACAACATTGTATACACACTGAATTTCACAATATAGGTGGTGTATTTTTACATCATGTAAGTGCTTCTTAACGTGTAATTGCTCTACAATCATTTATGATAGTTTAATTAACAGTAATTTCATTGTTATATTACCAGCCTCGACTGATTCAACTGCCCTTTAGTGTTATTGTCGTGCTCTACATAATAAGAGAGTACAAGACAATATTTAAGTAGTTATTTATACTCCATTTAAACTTGAGATGTCTTTAGATTTACTTTTTGTATTTTTAATTCAGAGCAATCCGTCTTTAATAAATGCATGTTGCTTAAATTCTTCACGATACTTATACTCTCTCATGCATGTATCCACACTTAATTATATGGTAGTTTGAATAAGAATATAATTTTGCACACATTTTATCTTTATAGTGCAATAAAATTAATTAAATTCTACTTAATTTATTTATAATGAGTTGTAGAATTACGTATAGGTACATATAACTTTTAAAAATATTATATTGAATTTTATTACATAAACAAGTACGCACTTGAAGTATTTGAGACATTAAAATAATAAGTATATGGTTAAGAGTTTAGTATGTTTTATTTTTTTATATAGAGTTCATAATTTTTTTTATATTTTTTGTGTGTAAAATTAATTTATTTACGCTATACAATTCTGAACAACAGTAATAGAAACGCAAGATATTTTAAAACTCATATCATTCATTTTTAATTGGCCTAACTTGGCTTACTTGTCCATTCGTATATAGATAAATGCATCAAAGTAAAGCTTCAGCCATACCTGTTTAATGGGTACAAAGCCTAAAAAGCGTGGAGCGGCTGCCCGGCCGACATGGTAGGTAATAATACCTTTTACCTATACCCCTTCTAATTAATACGATGCATAATAAGAAACATGCTGTATACATTGCGGGGAATGTGTGTGCGTCTTATTTAAAAACAGTGTTTTTCGTCATTTCGGTAGCTTTGTAATGTTAATGACGGCGAAGTTAGAGTACGTAATTATTTCTCTTATAGGTGCATGGTATTTAAACACCAAGTCCTCATACGGTACGATATTTAATTTTGTAATGACCCTCCAATGTCAGAAACATGACAAGATAGTAATTAGTTATCAGATGAGAAAATTTATAGTATACAATTATGATATTAGATACTTATATTTAATATTAAGTTTTTAATTGCATCAATTATATTTAATGTGAGGACAATTTCTTTAAAATTCATTTAATTCATGTAGATACTTACATTAATATAGTACCTACTAAATTGTTTAGGTATCATGTCGGCTTCTCTATCAGTCCAGACGGGCACAAAGATCTATTTAAAATACTCTGCTGAGGTTTTAATTTTTCAGTGCAGCATGATTAGGATAAAGATTTAGACTAGGCATATACATATATCTGGTACTTGGCATAGTTCACTGCCGTGCGCTTATATTATATATTATAAAGCATCACTGCAATATTTGTCATAAGCATAATCAGCATTTTTATTAATCCTCTCTCAGGCACAGGTCTCCTCTCAGAGTGAACCGGGTGAATGAAGGCCATAGTTATTGGCTATACTGAGGATACAATATTGCACATACGATTATGTAATTATTTTAGTAAACAGAACAAATCAACCGGTAGAGCTACAAATGTAAAGACTCGTAGAGTATGGTGAAAAAATGAAAGTTCTCAGCAAATACAAAGTAGTATTGCATATCGAAATGGATGGTCACGAATGTACCTAACTAACCGGTGATTTTGAATGCAACGCGTAATAACATCGCTCGAGCTAAAGCCGTGGACGGGTAAGGCAGCTTACACCAGTCTTGCAGATGACAGAATATAAAATTACTAGAAGAAATGACACCACAAAACTGGTAACAGAATTTGGCTTGCTATCGATATAACCTCCATTTGTATTGCCCTGTACCTGTCTGTTCTATTAATATTTTTCTGTACGGTGCACAATAAAGCGTATTTTTATAATTATATTTACTTACTATTACGGCAGCTATAGTGTGATATGATAAAATTGTTTTTTTTGCACTTTGTTTTGTAGTTGTTATATATTATCAATTTGCGTTGAAATTTGCTATTAAGTTTTTTATCAGAGGTATGACATTTCTTAGATTACTTAGGTAGGTACCTATATTATATTTGTTGTGTAATTATTACCTACCATCATATTTTATTGCTTAATGGTTTCCTTAATTTGAGACATTAAATACTTAAATGTCAGTCAACAGTTAAATAAGAAAAAGTTTGCTGCTAAACAATATTTTTGAATACTTTTCAAAATATTATTTTTTATTGAAATTTTTATAACTCCAAAATTAGATTAGATCAAGATATTCCAATGACTAAAACCGTGTAAAAGAAATTAAATTTCGCTATATTTGTCTTATTGTTGTTACAAACTTAATCATAATTATTCTATGAAATAATAACGACCAGAAACAATTATACTTAGGTACCTACACAGTTGATGCTATAAACTTATCTCGTCCCTCGAATCAATATGGCTAGAAAATTTAATTTATTCAATTGTGGCATTTAAATGAAATCAATATGTAGATAATATCGCCCGCCGTAAATTGTGTTCTTTAAATAAAGTCATTAATTTATGTTTCCTTAATATATATTTACATGTTCTAATATGTGTAATAATAATAATTAATATAAACATTAATATATAATAAGTATGTAACGAAATACAAATGCCAATTCATTTATAAATATGTTATTATCTAGCTAACGCAACAGTATTTTTAATGGACTTAGTAAAATCAATAAATAGGCATATTATTATTATAAATATTAGAAGAAGGGATGTTTCGTAGATTCACCGGATAAAGTCGAACGAGTCCACAAAAAACTCACACGCACACTGTCATATTTATCACTTCACAGCTGTACACCTATGATCGATCCTTATCCAAGATGGCCGCCGCGCCGCAAACAGGCGGGAAACATGGGTACGCGCACCTCCTCCGCCATAATGCAACCGGGACGTCAATCTTTAGCATTCAAAATTGTGAACATTGTTTTAATTATTAATTGTAATTAGTATACAACACAAAAACCAAATAGCACACAATAAACTGTCACGGAACGAACGTGTTTGCTCGTACACGATATTCGCCTAACTAAATTTTAAAAAACTTAAACGTATTCAAAACTTGAAAGCCATAAAACATATCTCCCCTATTATTAGTTTATGGGCTGCGACTGTTGCAGGGCTATTATGTTATTTTTGTGTGTATCGGCTGTTTGTTTTGATTGTGTGCGGTAGACGGACGTAGCAATTTGTATAACCATTACGACGTTTCTATTGAGTTCGGGTACAATCTTTTATGAACTGTTCATACCCAAGGTCGCACGCCTAGTAACTATTCAAGATCATCCTTTCTTTTATTATGAGTGATGCAACGATCATAATAGACTGTAAGGATACGTTTTGTTTCATTGTTTTATATGCAGTGGTGCCCTGTAAGATATTGCGAATGCATTTTTAATATCGGTGCCTGGATATCTACGTAGAAATGTAAAATATTACTCGAGAAATATTTACTTGGGAAACCAGTCTTTTTGAAAGTAAATAATTTCGAAATCAAGTTAAAAAGTTTAGTTTTTCTTTGTAGACCTATTAACCGTAACACAAGTTTTTATCTACGTACATAAGGTACTGAACTCTCGGAAGTAATAATTTGAAATCCAAGATTTCGATGTAATGGATGACTATGTACCTATACTCGTTAGAGCCATGAAGAAATTTCTCTAAAAAGTAAACACAGTTTAAAGGGGTTTGTTTAAAGAAATTTACTATTATTATTTAATAATAAATGTAAGGTGTGATACAAAACGCTCGGTACAACTATTTTCCTATGGGTAATTTTCTACATCTCGATTCGATACACGTAAACATAACATAGTAGAGCAAACTTGTTGGCACAGCTCGTCAGTCGCAGACACGTTCGCATTCCCAAATCAGATGTATCTTTCACATATACATAGAGACTCTACAACAGTTTAACCCAGCCTTACATTACGCATAGAAGTGCGTAAATACATAAGTATTTTGTTACAAAAAACATATTTAAAAATAATTATGTTGGTGTATTTTGGTAGAGATAATAATGCTATGCTAAACAATAAGGAAATAAATATTTTATAAATGATAATAATAACAATTAAAATAGATAATAATTATACCTATTAATTGTACTAGTGAATATAATGTTCAATTTGAAAGCGATCAGTTATTATAAGTTTTATTTACCTATAAAGTAGCTAACGAATGCAATTTTTCATTGTAATGCTCGAAAAAACTATTATTATATACTCGTATTTAACACCAACGTGGTAGAGCAAGCTCCGTGGTGGGCGGTGGCATTAAAGTACCTCCGTTCTCTACCTACACCAAGTTTTTGTATTTTGTGAGCAAATAGTAATAATATTTCAATTTTGTGTTTTATTTCAGAGCCTGTTCGAGATTTTAGGCATTTTTGTTTAAAATAAATAAATATTGAAGACTCTATCTATATATAATATGTATATTTACAATGTAGAGCAAGCTTCTTATCGTACGATACACATGACTCACGGATATACCCGCATTCTACAATCAGCTGCCGCGAACATTCTTTGCTTGGAATGCTGCTTTTGATAGAAATATTTATCGTTGAAAACATATTTTTTCATATTGAAATAAAATGTATTTCAAATATAAGTGTATTACTTTTACTTTACATTTTATTAAATCAATATTGCTTATAACCTTTCATTACCACATAACATCGTTACGACAGTCCTGACTGGAGAGACCTGGAGTTTATTTCCTCGCGTTATTGAAAATGGTTAACCAAGTTATAAAAAAAACTGATATGGACTATTTGACGTGATTTTTGAAGTGGAGCTGGTCTATGTATGTATGCATGTATCTATGTGTTACTATCGTTAACCCAAGAACAAGAAGGCTTAAATGCGTTTGTTAGAGGTAAATTTAGCAATCTTCGTGCGATGTACTAATATTTTATTACTTTGCGTGATTTTTTATTTACGTTTGTCATACTATTTATAATATATTTTATAATTAGTTGTACTTAAAGTTGGAAGGGTTTTCAAATTCAGTAAAGTTAACATTTATTATAAAAAATATTAGTACAATTTATTTTTTTCTAATTTCAATGAAGATTGTCTTCGCTGTTTTTTAATATAAACACAGGTCCACGTCCAACTTATAAGCAATACATAAGTAAGTACAATCATAAGACACATATGTATCTGTACATTTTAATTGTGATTCACAAGACGCACAAGTCTCATTACAAAGTGCAAAGTAGAGCAACCTTCTTGGCAACTAGTTGACTCTACACTATGCGGATACGGTCGCATTTTGCTCTCACAATGGTAGTATAGGTTTTGCCAAGAATCTATTAAAATGGACGTAACTGCTTTTTGAAACAAGATGTTTTTAAATTACTAATTTTTATATATAAGAAATAAAAAATAATAATCAACCCATTTGTCATTCCACTGTTGGAATATTATGGGTCTCGTCTCATATTGAGAGGGTTAAGGCCATAGTCTGCCACGCTGGTCGAGTTCGGTCTGGCAGACTTCACACACCTTAGAATTTTTTTTTTTTATAAATTCTCAAGTATGCAGGTTTCCTCACGATGTTTTCCTTCACCGTTAGCACGTGATATTTAAACATAAAACGCACTTTTTGTAAAGAGGTGCGCACCCTGGATTTGAACCCAGCACCCCCGTAATGAGAGGCTGAATTCTTAACCACTAGGCTATCACTGCTAATATTTTTTATACCCTAAACCGAATTTTACTCTACCCTAGACTACTCTAAATGTATTAGGTGTATATTGTAATAATATTGCATATAAAATATAGTAGAGAAACTCATTCGGGATATACAAAACAACAGATCAAATTTAGAATAAATCTACAGATAGTAGTGAAGTGATGAACCCGAGACTTACGATAAAGGCTCTGACTTCAAGGATAATTTCGTGTAATAAATGGAGAAGTTAAGTATGGAAATTGTATGGAAATTATAAATTATATTTTACATTTTTAAGATATAACACACGTTTATGTTATAAATATGAGGTATGTGTTATCATATATTTACCTTCAACCTTCATTCTGAAAGGAGTCCGGTATCCAACAGTGGAACGATAAAAGTGTCGATTATATCACATACGTAGGTGCATATGTAGTATTATAGGGCCAATCAGTTGAAAGAAGTGTGAGTCGAAAATTTCAATTATACTTTTTGAGTCGAGCGATTCGCAACAATGTTAAGACCGATTGAATGACCTCCGATGTTTCTGTTTTTCAAATAAAAAACACAAGCGAAATGAAAGAGTACAGAATATGTTCATGTAACCAACTAGGTAGTGATTACAATATCTCATTTCCCTTTAATAAAGGAGCATTTAAAATATTCAGCCTCAAGCGAAATTCAGTCGCCAATTTGGGAACCTGTTTAGAAATTATAGGGTCAGGTTAGACGCTGAATCGAAAGAGAGGGAAATTACTGAGCCTACATGAACAGACGTACAATGCGGTGTTATAGTTCATTAATGTTAGACGCGAGCTTTTATGATGTGTAAGCCTTTCTTATATTTTCCATTAGCAATTACGTGATATTTTCGGTTCTTTTCAATTTTACTAGTCATGTTATTATCGTTCTTGTTACATTGAGGCGAGTGTAAGGCATTCTAATTTACTTTTAAAATAGAATAATTTGTATAAACAGATCTTCGAGTTATGTTCTATGTGAATTTATTAAAAAAAGATTCGACTACGTAATTGAACAGACCGTTTTATCTGTTCTAGGGAGGGGAGATATGTAAATTGGAGAATTCGCTAACATAGAAGATAAAAGTATCATACAATGTGTTAAAAAGTATAAGTACAGTATGTTAACATTATGCAATATAATATTTTTACCAACTGCTTACGACAATTTTGCGCGGCTACAGTAAATTTAAAATGAAAATAAAAAATAAATTCGATGACTGCGGAACACTGCTTTAGTATCGTGTACTCTTTTAAGTTATTTATAGACAACAAAATCCTTAAATTAATTAAATCCGTCTAATCTATGTTTTAAGATTTATCTGTCTAATTACTTATTCAAAGCGCGCATGCACGATAGAAAAAGTATAAAAACTGGTTAAGCGTAAACCAACTGCAGCTGGTAGGTTCCGTTGCAACCAATGCTTATTTTGGTAATAATGTGTTGATTATATGTATACCTAATGTACCGGTACCTAATTATGTGTATTAAAGCGTTTGTCTGTTTATTTTATTAAGTAACAAATAAAGCACTGTTTTGATTTACATACTTTAACTTTTTACATAATTACAATGTGTCAAAAAAATAACATGACAATAAAATTTAAAGAATCGCATTAAAAAATATTGGAGAATTAAAATGACAGTTGTGAGCAGAAAGGGCACTGAAAAGATAACATGTCTCTATGCATATATAAATACGTATACCTAAGCATGTCACTCATATGAATATGGGTGTTCATTAATAATTTAATATTTGACGGGTAGATACAACTAAGTAAATATTCTAAACGAAGCCCAGCCCAGCTATAATTTCGTTTTCGTAAGGAACCCTAATATACCCGTGGCCATAAATAAAACAGACCGAATCTCAATCCGTAGACAATTGCTTCCTTTAAATAACGTTTAAATATTTCAAAGTACAAAACTGAATGTTGTACACTTTTAGAAGAAAAACAACGCAAAAAAATTTCATACTCTACACTTTTTTATCATGTAGGTATTCGACGTAAATTTTTTAATGGATTATAATTTTATTAGTAATCTAGATGTACTATAACTCAATGAACGAACCGGGTAAGAAAAGATATCATAAACCGGATATTTATAGGTAGTTATACAAACCAGTGATTTCCATGTTCTTATAACTCATTGCTAATATATTACTGTTTTTTTGTTTGTTATTGTATAAGATGTCGCTTTGAAATTATACATGCAACCTGGTTCTATTGCTAATTAAAGTATACTGATTTAATCATACACATTAATGCTAAGGGCACATTAATTGATGTCAATAATTTTATAAACATCTGTCGATGCAGAAACTTTTGACAAACAAAACCGTTGAACTCATTTCTCGTCCTCCCTCCCTTTTCTTCTCTCCTAATCATGATTTAACATAGCTACTAATACGCTTCTATGTAGCATTTTTTTGTGAATTAGAGCCGTGTTTCAGTGTGATAATTATAATGATTGGCGCCGAGCGCGAGTAGGTGTGGGCCGAGCGGTCCCAGCTCCGCGCCGCCCGCGAGCGCGGGTCCGCGGCCTTGTATTGTTTTCGCGGGCGTTGCGTGAACCCCGAGTGAAATATAGCCGACAGTTCTGTTCGACTACTTATTTTAGTTAGTTTTATTTTTTAGGCCGCGTTACTTAATTTTATCAAGTCGCATGAGTTATGGCGGCCGGACCACACGCGCGCCAGTAATTACAATACCCCAGTGGATAGTTTTGTGTTACGGAAGGCTCATGCCGCCTAAGCCTTGTGAGAGCCGTGTAAATTGTTTTCAACAAGAATGTCGCCGCCAGTCCTATTGGACGTTACTTTATTTGCTGTTATTATTTCATATTTAAGTTTTAGTGAGGATCTTATAAGAATCTGCCTAAAAAATCTGATATTTATGATATTTAGATGTTTGTATTCTTGCCAGATATACTAAAAATATATTTCGACCGAATGAACATATGGTTTTATGTAAAGGCATTGTTAACGAATATATCACACAATAAGAAACCAATTACGTTTCTTACACTCCTTGACATGGTGTTTAAGTGTAGAATTTTATGACACTTACTAGTAGAGCAATAAAACCTAAGCTTTTTTCAGTCGTACCAAGGTTTTACTTCAAAATGCGTACCTATGTAAATTAATTATTATTACTAACACTGTTTTTTTTGTTTCCAGTACCTTATCAAGATCGAGTGATTACAAATCATATGTTGGATGGTGAAACTCAAGTTAATAATAATGCGCCCAAACTAGACCGGGCCGTTGACCCGGGCGGAGCGGCGCGGGCGCTCCGGACCGCGAAGCGCTAAGATGGTGCTCGCCACCTGATATTGTACTGGGCGTACCACGTCCGCTCTACCATAAGCTCCTAATGTACTAAATAAACTTATATCATCAAATTTGTTAAAATTCATACCGGGATTATTACGGTTAGAGTATATTTAAATTTTTTCAATTAAACGGCATCTTTTGGTCCTTTTATTTATTTATTTTAAATACATTCTGTGACGTACCTATATATTTGTAGAAAATTAAGACAAAACACTCCATCCAATTCGACAATAAAAAATGTTCTGAAAACCAATTAAATTTCGTCATATTCTATTAATGAACAATTAGTAGTTTATCAAATGTTGGTTGGCTTTTATGTGCAATAAAATTTTAATAATAATTGATAACGACGCAAGTACTTAAATATTATTATCATTTATGTGTGTATTAAATGTGGTTGAATATACCAAAATTGTTATAAATAAAACTCATTTTCTCAACTTTAGTGATCACCTCATGTATATATATATATGTAAATATATAATTTTTACGAGAATTTTAACTGATGAACTTATCTATTAAATTTAAAATATCAAGAGTCTCATAATTTAATTATAATATTAAAAAAAATATTCAAGTGTTAAATCTCACAATTATAAATCTAGAAGGATCAAATTAAATTTATGTAAACATACAGGTAATTTTGTTTTATTTTACTTCTATAGTTAATTTGTGTACTATCAGGCACGTATAAATTATTTGTTTTGTTTATTATACCTCATAAGTATATTTTATCACTATAATATATATGTATCTATTATAAATATAAGTAGATATATATGGAAATATTCAAATTGACCATATATCAGAGCTGAATATGTCATTCAACTTAAAGAGGGTAGATAATTACAGAAATAGCCACACCTACTGTGGAAAAAATATAACCTTATCTCATTCGCGTACATAAATTGAATAAAGAGGACTGCGAGTGATTTCTTTAATTACTGTTATCTTGAGTAATATTATTATCTTATTATTAATATTATTTATTTATTATTATATTCATTATTCCTCAACAATAAAGACAGCTCATTAATTGCCTTATATGTGATAAAAACAAATACACAGTGTGAAATGCAGAATTCGTGATAAGCAATATTGATGTATGCTGGTGAAAATTCATTCTTATTTATGTATTTATACATTTTATTTTAAAATATTAAGTATTTCCTTTTTGTATAGAATCATTATATTAAGTATATTTGTTTTTAAATTTCCATGTAATTTATTATCTTATTGAATTTGAAATTGAATTTTTACAACCAGTTGTTATATATAATATTAAATAATACATGGACACACGCAGGAGTAAAAAAGTAGAGATACAAATGTAGTGTTTTTGGAGTTAAATTCAAATAAGATTTAAAATACCTCCTGTCTGTCCAGTGGATAATCCAATTGGGCTGCGTAACATTTTAGGGGCTCTACATTGGAAAGTATTTCTACGGTGATTTAGGTTCGTATATGCCGTTAATTAGTTGCTTCGAAACTTTTACAAAACAAAAATATGCAAGTTATTTTTGCAAAATAATTCATCAGTACGCTAATAGGTAATTTTTGTAATAAAATGTTTTTAATTTTGTTTCTCAACATAATATACCTAATTTATTGCATGTAGAGCTTACAAACATCCGTAGTACTTACTTAGGTAGATACCGTTTAATTTAAATCACGTACCTGCTATAGCCATCCAGGGGTAGAATGTGTGGTTGGTGGGTTGATGTTGGACTGGTTGCGCTGCTGCAGCTGCTCCTGGAAGTGCACACTGGTTTCCCCAGGGAAGAGCTCGACCGGGGCTCGATGATTCGCTGTACCGAGCTTCAGGAGTGCAAGCTGCAGGTCTCACTAATGCCCCCAGACTAGAGCCCCAGGCTTCCTTGCCTCCATAGCCATTCTGCTGTTCACTGCCAGCTTTTGAACAATCTGCCTTAGCGTACTGTTGCTCTCCGGCGTAAAGCTTGCAGGCAGCCGCTACCGATGCATCGTACGGCGAGTCCTGCGGCCGAGGCTGGTGCAGCGCATGAGGCTGTGCGTACGTCAACCCTAGTGGAAACCCTCGGTACTGATCGCCCCCGCCGCCGCCCTGGTGCACCCCATGGGCCCCGTAGAAGCCGCCTTGCTCGAAGTAGGAGTTCATAGTGAACGGTCACCGACACTAACGTCACTCAGTTAGAGAACACTTATGTCATCGCGGCCCCCCGCGCCGTGATAACGCGACCTCCGCCGTCACTCCGAATGCGGACCGAGTGAATATTAACTTTATTAATTTTATTGGCTATTAAACGTCACTCGAGCGTCATAATGGTCTTCGTCGGCGATAAAGGCCGGTCGACGTGTGTTTACTTTTTACGATTATTTTACGAGTGTGAGGCGCGTGCCGCGGGTTTTACGAGTTTTTAAGCGGTCCCGCGTGCGGCGACGGCCCGTCTCGTGCGGTCACGTGCGAGCGGTTAGTGCTGTTTCAGTTTTCAGTGGACATGTGTCGAGACGTGCGTGCGTCGCGAGCGAAGTTTGAGATCGCGTGCGGCGGAGCGCGACTGGGTGCCGGACGACCGGCGCGGCTCAGCTCACGCAGTCTACTGAGCCGCACTGAGCGGAGCGGCCACGCGCGCCGCCCCGCGCCCGCTCGCGATCGCAACACCGCCGTACGTTCCGTCCCCTTTTCGCTAATCACTATAAATATTATCAGTAACGCTCTCTCTTCCCTGTCTTATCACTCCTCCTGAAGCACGTGGTTGGCCTGTCTCGACTTATCAACGCTACTTGCCTCGTGCACGCTCCGAGAGACATGCATTCGTTTCTATGAAGTAATTACATAAAATTACATTTTAATGATCTCCTAAAATATTAATGACATGTACATACTAATCGTAATTGACTATAAAATTTTCGCTAACAAAGCTGGAGGTCTCCAATGAGCAGAAAAACATCGACAAAAACCTAATAATGATGTTGCCACTGAAAAGTTAAGCCGCACAGTCGTAAACTCATAAACGTACAATTAGTGAAACGGGCCAGTAAAGAAAAGATTTTACAACCACTCCTCGGTCGGGCCACAATGAGCGCGCAGTATCGTAACAAGGTGCTGAATAGAGTGAGAAGTCGTAAAGATGATTATTATTTCTTCTACTACCTGTTTTTACGAGTGGTGTTTCTGTCTCGCTCGCGCCGCGTGTAGCGTCGCTCTCCGAGGAGGGACAGTGAACTATTTGTAGAACGCGTGTAGGGCCGGCGGCGCGGAGTGACGTATAGCTGTCTCTGTCGGGCGCAGTGTGGCGCGTGCAGACGAGCCTCACTATCGAAGGGTAAACAATGGCGCATTATCGCAAGAGCAGTTGCGTCCAAATGAAGTCATCAAACGAATGAATGGCGAGAGCCTACCGGGAGACACGCTCGCATTTTTATTGCACACTCTTTAAACAAATATTTGCCGATAAGAGCGGTTCAGTTGACCATATTTTATAGCAAGTAATTGATTAATTTAAAACTAGATGTTATTTCCTGTGCAGGATTTTTTTTACTTTGAGAAATCTCAACGGCGTAGGTAAAGATTAATTGAGTTTTCTTTGCACATGTCGTTTGTTAAACGACATTTCAATATTAAATTAATTTGTTAACGGATATATTTATCAGTTTTATAAATATTCTCGATCTTTAAATACCGTTGTAGAAACATTTTATTTAATTA
>DWME01003058.1:0-19221 GCA_018244795.1 Parelbella ahira ahira | reverse complement strand
AGTGGCCTGAGATAGGCTGGTAATAAGTTAGATAGTTAGTCTATTAAACAGAGCCTTTCTTCAAAACTAGAAACGCATCAAATGATTTATATATTAGCCTCGAAACTCCTGAGGTTCATGGTTGACCATATATTTTTCCACAACGTTCTTCAAGACGCGTGAAGTCTGCCAATCGGTATATGGCCAGCGCGTCCTATAGTCTTGATTTATCATTGCAATTGGAAGCTAGTTACATACCAGTGGAATGATAAAAAGGTTTATCATGATGGTGAGAAAAATAAGGTGATAAAGATTTCCATGAGTAAATAGATACCAAAATTCAAATGTCAGGTCCGAAAAATATTCAACAAAAATGTACTCTTTGCGTTGTATCAAAGAATAAATCAATGTATCGTATACTCATACATATGTATATGTAGGTATGTGTTCGTGATAATACTTCCCCTACAGACACAACGAAGTTTTCGTCAACTATTTGTGTGAAAGCAATAAACATGTACCTAAGCAATTGTGATGTGCTACGTAGGAACAAAGTAGTTGATTAAACTTGTACTCTAACTAACTAACTCTAACAAACACTAATTCGGGATTAGTTACGAAACTAAGAGGATTAAGACCATAGTCCAAATTCGTTTTGACTCCCGGGCGAAGTCGATTTATACAAGCCTTCGCTGGTCTTATTACCTACTAATAAATAACAAGCGATTGATAATTTTTTCGCTATCTAATCGTTTAGATAACATCACGCCTACATAGGCGTGATGTTATCTGGTAAACTATGTAGTCCGGCCATCCCGAAAAACACACGTGAGTTAAGGTAAATATATAATCATGTGTATACTTACGAAACATTTCATAGTAAAGTCGTTTTAATTGCATAATTTAATTGATTGACATGATTATAATTTAGTTTTTTAATATCCTTTTATTTGATTTCTTTTTGATTGAATTAAAAATGTTACTATCAATACATATATTATGTACCATTGCAGAAAAATAAATCCATTCATTCATTTGTTTACCTTTAATAGATGTACGCATGTAGTTTTTAATAACGATATTAAAATTTCCCCCAATCTGAATTAATTATTCAGTGACCACATAGTTATTCCTGAAACGTAATATCTTCTACGCTTCAGCGATTCATTTCACCACAAATAGTACAGGCGGTGTTCCGGTAATAAATGACTACTCATACGATTGACATCAGTTTGGCAACTTTTTAAATGTAGCTAAAAGATTGTTGTTGGAATATCATATCCATAATACTGTACAGGGCAACATTACCTGTTTTCCTGTACGGCCTTACAAAAAATAATGTTATGTCATTTGCACATTTCTGGATTCTTGACACTTTTGTTTTCGTCGAACAATCGTCGCCTTTTATGTCATTTAGCTTATAAAAAAATATAATTATAAGTACATCATACATGCATATGCGTTTACTTGTCCGTGGCGAGTGAAGCTGAAAGTGAAAAGACAAAAATCCGTAGGGATTCTATGTTCATTCGAGCTGAGACATTTACAGGGTGAAACCCTAATCTGGGAGGGATATTATCACGCGTTAATTTACTAACAGTAGAAACACACCCTTAATTCGTGATGTTAATGCGTTACATTTCGTATTATTGATAAAATAAATAAAACATCATGCCTGTTATCCACGAAGGGGTAGGCAGAGGAGTATTGTACACTTCCACATTTCACCAGTTACGTTTAAGTCCCGTGGAATAGGTGGTGACTCTATTGCCATACACCGGCCACAGATTTATGTTGACAAAATATTTTTTTCATAAAACTTATCCAAAAAAAAAAAATATCATGCTATTGGCCTGTCTTGCGGAATCTCAAAACCACTCCAGGACTTGGGTCGGCACTGAATTTGTTCGGTGCTTTCTGTCTACCCCTTATAGAACCTTCTGTGATGATATTATATTAGTGATAATCTAAAAGGTGTCTTCTGTAAATGCCTGCCTCGTTGGTCTAGTGATTGCAAGCGCGATCGCTTCGAGCTCCTGGGGTTGATTTCAGACTCGGGCAGTGTTATTGGATTTTCTGACTTGAATTTCCCTGTAGAACCACTGAGTTTATAACCCTGCGGGGAAATACAGGCGTGATAATATAGGTATAATAAAAAAGTTTCTGTTGGGAATTGTTTCGCCTATCCGAAATTAGTTTCGAATACTCCCGAGTGTAATACTCTGGCAGCGATTTTCCCCACGGAATGTTATTTTGCAGCGTAAATTATACTATTGTACTGAAGCCTTCCAATCGAATTAAGTTTTATATTGAATCGAGATTTGTTAACTGCAACCTGAATGATAAAGAGAATCGTGGAATTCATTAGGTTGGGCGAATTTATAGAATTTCATTCGGCTACCTTGTAACAGTTTCTTTTCGAATTACTGATTGGTAGAAATAGGGTATTTTAAAAGTATTTCTCATTGTTTTAGTTTTGACTGTCCCGTGTGAAAACATTTTATACACGGCGAAAGAAATTTAACGTAAAATCGCGCCTGTAATCCCCGAAGGTGTAGGCATAGGAGTGTAGTACACTCCCACATTTCACCAGGTACGTTTAAGTCCCATGGAATAGGTGGTGAGCCCATTGCCATACACTTTGCCATTGCCATACCAGGCAAAATTCCAGACTCCGAGTCACTACTAGAAATTCTATATTAGAAAATTCCAATAGCACCCGACCCGGCATTTGAAGCCAGGACCTTGCGATCGATAGTCCCGCTTGCAACCACTCGACCAACTAGGCAGTCAAATGTGTATTGTTAATAGTTGCAACGATAGAAGCGACTGCCAAAATACACGAGAGCGTATAAAGTCGCAAGCACTCGTCCGTACACAAATCGACTATATGAAGTAAGGAACGAACAGTTTCACACTCGACTGTGTCCTAAGCGTCGGGAATCGGGTCACATGAAGAATAAAATAACTTCACAGATGTTGAACCGAAGCTCTCTGAACACTTTGAACTGATTTAGTGCTTAGATTCTATTTGATTTAGACGTCTCGACGTCTCGAACATAGCGACTGCACTGAAAGGTACATTTATTTAATAGTATCAGCGTCGATTCCAAATGGACCGTTAAAATGTCAATGGAATTAATGATTTCTATATGTGAATATTCGTATTGATTGTGTCGAAATAATATTGTAGGCTTATCTGTTGAGAGACTTTAATAAGGGTGCTATAATATCGTTTTTAATTATGAGCTCTGAAGTACGATAAGCGCTTATCATAAGTACATATTGATTTGTACTTAAATTGTAATATATTATTTGTGATATTTGCAATGGCTCGATTGCCCAAATGAATATATTACTGATTTATTTGTCAGGTTCGCAAATACAGTATATTTCGTGACAATGTAATAAAAAATGAGTTATCACAAAGATATTAGGTTATAGATGAATACAGTATTAACGTTTTCGATGCTTTGACCACTTATAAAAAGTGTATTACTTACATATAGGAATGAAGAATGAATGAATGATAGCTTGTATGACTTTTTTTTAAAAGAGTGCCGGGAGTTTTTTCCGCCGGCTTTTTTCTTCCGGTCTACATAAGCCTAAAAGAGGCGTTCAAAGCCGATGAATATATAAATAAATAAATAATTCCACTGTTGTATAAGATATGTTATGACGTTCATTAAGTGTATTTATATACCTTATAATGAATAAAAACTTTTGAATTTGACTTTGAATTTTGACGTTTTATTGCACTATGGCCTTTAGGGCTCTCATTCTGAATGATTACGAATACCAAGCAAAGAATTGGTAAAGGAGTTGATAACATAAGAAATCTGTCTTTTATGTTTTATAATACCACTAGGGTCTCGCATAAGTGATATTAGTTTACGCGGACAAAATTATTTTGATTTTCGTACATTAGTTCAAACCTAAAAGAATGTATTATAATGGACAGAAATAAGAAATGTATTATATATTTATAACTTCTGAAAGATCTTGCGATTCGTTGTAATAAAACATTACTTACAATACAATGGCATATACTTTGAATGTTAATGATTACTAAAAATATAACCGAGTGTTGATTTTGAAAACCGAATTATTTATGAGACGCCCTCATACATTATTTATTATTTAAATGGAGATACTAAATATGTCGTCTAAAATTATACTCATAATCCCAAAATGTAACTTTGATATTAAGCTTAACAGAGGTAAAAGGGTCATTGATTGCTAAGTAACTTTCATCAATGAATTAATACTCATTTAATGTTGTTTTATTACGAACAGAGCTGCTGGCAATGAGGCAAATCTGAATTTTAATTCAAGATTGATGTATAATAACATTACACATCAAGTGATTAAAATGAGAAGACTGACTCTGCCTATCCTTACGGGGAAACAGGCATGAAGTTATGTTGATTTTTTTAAAATTTAATATCGACCAGCCCTTAACACCATCCTTTCCTGATGGGAAACGTGTGTCTTATTGTGTAACATCTATTTTAAATTTATGATACATTGTTGCTGCAGTCGGTCTGCTTCGTCGTTGTTATTATGTACGAACTTATGTTATTCTCGGAAGGCATTACGTCTTAGTGCAGTCGTAAAGTTCGGTTTGCTCTGTTCAGTGGATAACAGTGTTAGTGTAGCGTGCTAATGTCGTGTGATATGGCTTAGCCACAGAATAGTGGGTCGAAGCTTGGCCGGTCGCCATATGGTTTATTTATTCAATTCCAACTTAAACTCCGCAGACTCTAGAATGTTCTAGAATGTTTCGAACAGGCTGGTCGGCAAAGGGGTAAATTAAGATAGTCAACGTTGTCAGACTTTGAACAGAGCTAAGTTATAATATATCGCGGCTCGGCAAACGTAGTGCAGGACACCCACCGGCCTGGTGAAAAAAGAGGCGTGATGTTATGTTAGAAGGATTATTGCATGATGTTTGATACTCGTATATACTGATAGGTACGAAATGAACTGCGCGTCTGATTGCAAATGTCATGGCTTCGAGATTTATGGTGCCATTCGCTCCATGGGACTGGCTTCTAATTAATATAATTAACTAGCGCAGTGAGCAGGATTTACCCGCAACCTAATTAACTGTCGCACGTACTGCATACAAATTGACAAGATTATCCGGTTATATATAAGGTTTCGCGGGAGCCTTTGTCGTTGTTAGACAGCGGATAGTAATTTCCGTTTTATACGACACGACGGAGAAAGGAGAGCGATATTCTTTCCAGTAAATAATAGTGAATTTCACAGAAATAGAAATATCGCCTTATAAAGTGGATGACGTAAGATGGTTTTATCGGATGACGCAAAATGTCATAAGATTTAAGATTTTACATGAGTGTTTGAGTGCGTCGGAAATTTTAGCTCGCACATGTTTACCATGAGATTTTTCTCCGCTAATCCGTACTAGAAATGTGCTGTAAAGTATACTCCAGAACTCCACAGAGTTGCTAAGAGGGATCTGTATCCATAATGTGTAAAATTTGTAATTAATATAAGAATACATCAAGAATTAGGTACGGATGGAATACAGGTTCCGATACGTCAGTCATGACTGCTGTCTTCTGACATTCTTACCTTTCTGATATTCAAGGAATTAGCGCTCTTTACGAATTCTATGTTCTATGTAGCCTATTACCGTCCACTGCTCGACGTAGGCCTCTCCAATAGCACGCCACTGAGCTCGATCTTCAGCATCTTCGCAAACAACGTACCTATAATCATTTTGAAGAATATACACTCAGAATAACGTCCTGAGCAGGCTACCGTGTTGATTTTTCGTAAGATCTATATGTATAAGGGACTCGAGGAACTCCATTTGGTGATTCCACTAAACCATTATTGCTCTTATTCATATCTGTGACAACACAGTGCAATGACACTATGACGGTATTGCATATTCAATGTCACCGCAACGCATGGACCAGGCGCATATGTCACCGATCACACGGTCACTGTTCCATAGCGTCGGATATTAAACAGATATTGAGCCTACACAGATATTGAGTCGAATAGACACTCAGTAGATATTGTCACCGAGTACGTATTGTCCAACAACAATATGGCCGCACCAATGAAAGGGCTACTACTGTATAGAACCATTTAGTGTACACAAGGGTTCTGTACGTGTTTAAAATTTACTGTCACATAATTATATAATACTCGTTTTTTTTAGTTGTTACAATTATCGAAATTATTTCATAGAGGTGTTATAAATAGAGTAGGGAAGGCATACGGCTCTCTGTAAGCGACAACGTCCGACAATTAGAAAGAGAGAAAAGATCGCAATACCCTATCTTTCTCTCTCTACCTAACTATTGACGCATGGGCAGCAAAAGAACAGCTTGTTTTACAAATAATGAACTTACGCTAGCGCTACCTGTGCGTGTGCGAGTACAAAGAGACAGAGAGATAGGTAGCCTCATTTGCTTTCTTTTTTTTCGATGGACATATGTCAGGCTAGCTTCCCTACTATAGGTATAATAGTTCACTATGAATTAGAATCACATAAATAAGAGTGGCCAAGTTTTCAATATAACAATTGCGATGGCAGTTTTTGTATTGCAACGTCAAAGTAAGCTTTCACGATATTTCTTTTTAATACTATTTATTTTCGTAAACCATTAAATAACCAATTTTATGTGTTTGAGGTACGCCAAACAGTTGACCAAACATTTTGCTTCCGATTTCAAATCTAACAAACTTCGAACAACGACACAAGACATCAAATGTGATACAAAATCTTAATACAATCCCAACCCCACACGAAGCAATCTACTTTAAACTATAAAGAACAAAAAAAGAATATTTTCAAATTGTGGAAAGTAAAATGGCAAATTTCCAATAAGTCGCAGCAGGCGGCGGTTATAATAAACAAAGCCGGCGACGCCATAACAATAACGTATAATGATTGCTACGATCGAGCTAAACGCACCGTGTCCGCTACAGCGAGCCAGTTCAGCTATTAAACAGGTCTTTAACTACTGCATTATTCTTCATTCTGTTCAATCAGAGTTCAGTACACTACGAGAGCGGTAAACCACGAACCTGCCAACTGGGCGTAGATTTAAAGATCTAGCGTGAGATATTAATTCTGTTTCCTTCATCATGGTTCATCCATTCCGTCATCATGATTTTTCCCCAGGGTTGATAACCTAACTTAGCGGGAGATCGTCTGCTAGGAAATGATATTATGGAATATTACTGGTAACGATTACCATAAACAATGACGCATTAGCCCGCCACAATGGCAACAAAAATATTAAAAAATATGTGATGTAACAATAAATAGTGCGTTTGATTAACTTATATTCATTTATTATCGGTAATGTAAACAATAAATGCTTCTTTTAATTAATATAAACTGTGGTCCCAAAGCAGGTTTATAAAGATACGAAAAAATCTCACGTGAAAAATATTTTACCGTTTGCAAGAAGTGCGATTTATTAATTTGATTTTTTTTTTATTCGTTAAATTGCTGCAAAATTGTTAAATTTATTTAAAATGTAATTGTATTTTTCTAAAAATCTAACTAATTGTCTGTCACAGGTTTATTTTTTTTGTTTACTAGACGACTTGAACAATAACTTAACTACGAATAATAACTTGTGGACTCAATAAGGAATTTCAATTTGAAATAGCTATAATTAAATATACTGAAACACATTGTATCCGAACGTCTTCATTTACCTACGCAATGACCCGAATAAGTCTTTTAGAAGTGTTCGTTGGAAGTTTATAAGAAGAACAGTAACGCGTGGCAGCTGTTTCTAACGACTATAATGTTGGAAGTTAGGAATCTGTTCTTTCGGATCGAGTGTGGCGATTTTTATTTACAGTCTCACTGCACTCAGAACATATTTCTTTGATACAAAGAACATTTTATATTAAAAATTTATTAACTGTACATGGCACCTCAAAAAGAAATAAGTATTCATTTCTGTTTCTGTATACATGTTCTAAAATATAACGGTTTTTATTTAAATTTATTAATGACCTCCTCATATTCTCAAATATTCAGTTTATTTTAAGAAGTGATTACATAGATAATATACATATGTATCTCCTTAAAATTTGTGCCTTCGGGGATCTTGTTTATATAAATACATACATACATACATCAACTACCCTGCCTCAGTCCACTGCTGGATATGTCCACCAGTCTATTCCTCTCCAAATAAAGGGTGTTTTTGTCCACCAGTCCGACGCTGGGCATGCTTACTGTTGCTTAATCTACCTATATGTTTATTCTTGTAGACATGTTGGATCGTTGCCTTTTCACGTAGTTCATTATTTGGATGTACATATAGTTCATCGCGGGTCAAGTACTTTTATATTTTTCTAATTTAGAATTGCTATTAGTGACTCGGAGTCTGGATCTGTGCCCAGTGTATGGCAGTAGGCTCACCACCTGCTTCATGGGACTTAAACGTATCTGGTTAAACATGAATACTACACTTCTCTGCCTATCCCTTTGGGGATTACAGGCGTGATGTTACGTGACATTTTTATAGTTCATCGCTTATCATTTGTCCGTGAAAAAACTGCTTAGTTACATTTCCAGTAAAAGTTTGTTAGGTAAAAATCAGAGAGCGAGCCGCTGCCATCACTCATACGCGTCAGGAGCGCGGACGTCCCATTTATCAACGGCTCTGGATCATCTAAGTTGCCTCCCTCTACTTCTAACTTTGTAGACGTTTGCCATACGTTACTGATCGTTATTGTTATTATATCATCACCCCGGGTCCTTTTTGGGGGTAGCCAGAGAGCACTGAGTGCCAAATGTCTATCCCAGAGACCTAACGTCATTTCGCATTCATTAATATATTCATGCTGACGGTATTCGTGTTTAATTCTTAGGAACATATGGCATATCGAACCAATTATGTTATTTAAAATTGGAATACCATTGGATTTTTTTAGTCACATTCCCTTTTTCAATTAGGTATTTATTCGGCGTTCGAACACTCAGAGGTAACCTAACCACTGTTCGAGAATATTTCAGAATAATGTACATGTAGTTAGTAAATAATTGTCTTGAATTGCTTTATCTCGATTTGTAAACCTAATATCATGTTTATACGCTTCCTAAATTGGTTCGTCTGTACCAATGTCAGAAACCCGTAGAAGTGCAGTTAATATTGTGCCGCTGAGAAGACAGAAGGGAACTGATTGTGGCAGGCGTACACACAGCCGCGCTCTGCAACTTGTTTGTGTTGCGACACAAGTCTAGTATCAAATACTTATATCTAGACTACATATGTCTAGTCTGAAATTAAATTAATGTCAGAATATTTACAGTGACAGTTTCTTTTGATACCAATAATTGAACCTTGTCAATTTCTGTGAGATCAAAGCATAATATGATATTGACATGTAGATAGGATGGAAGATGATAGCTTATATATTCTTACTTAAAATATTCTGTCGTCTTTTTTGTTATATCATTAAAAATATAACGATAGAATAGTTCAGACTATATGCAATGTTGCCCTATTAAAGTTACAATAAACATGAGAATTAAAATATTCTTCATAATAATTGAGAACAGGTTTTCAGATTCATTTGTTGTATAAATAACTAACTTACTGCCTCGTTACGAGCGTGACTGCTGATCGAGAGATCCTGGATTCGATTCCCGGTTCTGGCAAAGTTTTATTTTGTTTTTCAAATTTTTTAACCACCTATTTATACCCTGACGTACGAATGTGATGTTACATAGGTTACTGCATAAAAAAAATTATTTAATGAATAATTGATCAATTAATAATTTATTGTGATGTTAATGAAAAAAAGTAACATGTGTTCTGAAAACAAAAAAGACACGGATATTATAGTCGTCGTCGTTTAATGAGCTTCAAAGGCGTATACCATAGTAAAGTAACTAAGTAGGTTTAATATAAATATCGATAATTTGACATTATATACGCTGCTGACATTTCCAAAAAATATCGCTTTCATTTTACCCAATAAAATATCTAAATATAAACGTTTTCCAGAACATTCTGTAGCGAATATACCAGTTTTAAAGATGGCCGATAATTACGTCAGCTCGTATCGACGGCGCGCTGACAGATTTTTCGGTGAACTCGGCCGTGAACGCGATAAAACTCGAATCTATCAAAACGGAGCGAACTTATGCTTTTGCTTATTACAAACACTTTTAGAATATTAAACTTGCACTTTGCAATATTTTAGAATGATTTATTGCGATTATGTCATATATTATATGTATAGGCGTACAGATTGGTATAACGCGACTGGTGAATCTAGAATCTATAACACTTCTCTGCGTACCTCTTCGGGTATTACAGCATATACATGTCACGTCTTACTTACTGATTGGTATATTTTTTTAAGTTGCCAAAGCATGTTTAGTATATTGTACACAGTGTTTATTAAACACTACATGCATTGTACATTAGATATGCCTGTACAGGTGCTATTATTAAAACATATTTTCAACACTTTTAACATCCCTGTAACACTGAAATATTTGAAGTTTTTTTTCATTTCATCATATGTAATTATAACGTAACAAAAAAACGTAACATCGCGCCTATAATCCCCGAAGACGTAGGCAGAGGAGTATAGTGCACTCCCACGTTTCACCAGTTACGTTTAAATCTCATGGAATAAGTGGTGAGCCTAGTGCCATACACCGAGTATAGAAATTCTAAATTAGAAAAATTTTATAGCACCCGACCCGGGATTTGAACCCAGGACCTCCCGATCGGCAGTCGGGCTTGCGTCCAATCGACCAACGAAGCAGTTATCATAACAAAAATAGTAAATATCAAAAATAATACATTAAAAACATATCTATTCCATTCGTGCAAATAAAAGATGTGTTGTTATCTTTTGTTCATGATAGTGTTTGTCGGAATCTTTTATCGTAATTAATATTCAGTTGTAACGAGCTGCGGCCTATATGAAAACAGGTCTTCGTAACATTCGTTGCATGCGAACAATATCGTATTGTGGAAAAATTTCATATGTGTAAAAAAAATACATTCTCTCCGTCCTATATTCGAGCATGGGTTAATTAGATTGATGTCTTTTTTCTCATCGTTTTGTTTACTAATGAGCGAAGCGGAAAAACTCATGCTAATGCTTGTTAGGGAAAATAGGAGGCTAATGGTGGACTTGAGAAAGCATTGCGAACATCTGATGCCTAGTCTGAACACAGCAATCTTATATTTGCAAAGCACGTCCCGCCTTAATAGCACGACTTGCATTGTTTTAAGGTAACAATGTTAGAGATATTCCGCTACAAAGCTTAAATATCTTATTTTTTAACAGTATTCACATTGAAATTAGATATTCGTTATTAATGTATTAATTAATTATTATTAATTTATTGGCTTGGGTAAATAGTTTTTGGCACGACTTTGTAACTGAGATCTTTAGACATTTAATTTTGTATTGAAGAGTCTTATATAGAAAATATTGCGATAAGGTAAATATTATATAACTTTTTAAGCAACATAAGCGGAAGCCGGCAAATCCACGTGATATTAATAACCAATACAGTTCTACGACGTTTCCCCAATTAATTTGAAACACGTCCCAATGATATTACGAACGCCTGTAAACGACAGGTTTAATTTCAAAAATGCACACAGCATGTCTTTCTTATTTGTATTGGATTTTCATGTAATATTTTAACGCTTTTCAAATAAATGGTTCTCTTTTCTCTTTGTCTCTTACGAACACTTACTTTAATATTTCACAAGTATTCATTTTATCTCAGCGAGTGTATCATCATTTTACACGACTGCAAAACATAGCATTAACCTCGTAAGGTGGCTGATAAAATGGTAACGAAATTACACCAACATTTTCAAAATACACCAAAGGAAATTGCTGTGGCGTTTCGGCACTATTTATTTAAGAACTATTCATCTGTGAAATGTGTTTGTATTCGCAGTCGGCTCACGTTTCGTCGTGTGTTACTCCCACATAATAGGTACTTTTATCTTTGCAACAAAGTACAGCAAGACAGCTCCAGGTAAGTGCTCTCTTGAATACTACTCGAATGAATGCGCGGTACCCGAAGCACCTTTTACTTACTCTAGTATTTCAATGATATGATAAAAGAGAAATGGAAATAAACAACACTATAAATTTTACAGCTAGGTGGAGTGATATACGCAAAGTGGCTGGCAACGTTGTGTGGATACGAAGAGCTGAAGGTCGAGCTCCGTTCGCGCTATTGGAGAGGCCTCCAAGATGTTCAGCAGTCGACGGGAACACACTCATGATGATGATGCTACTGCTGCCAGTATTATAATGTTTCGGCAAAATATCGTATATCAGACCTACTCTAGTTACTAGGAAAGCGGGTAAAAATATAATAAGGGCGTTGTAGTTGGAGCCAAAACACAAAATATAAAGAACTGGAATGCGCTTTCTGCCGTGTGTGGATTCCAGGCGTGCACAATATAATAATAGCTATAAAAATAATAAGAAAGTTTTATGTTTGTTTAATACTGATAAGCATTTATAAATGATTTCACTAGTTTTCACCACTACTGTACCTACATACATCAAGCATCAATAAAATAAACAAACAATTGCCCTGATAGGTCATTTTCATACCCTATTAAAATTGTAACAGATATTAAATTAATTTTCTACTCGTCCATAAAATCGAAGTTTGAGCGTCAAGAAGTAGAAAATGTGCAACTGTGTTATGAAACGTAAGATCTTGCGAGACATTGTTAACTAGAAGTTTCCAGCGTGGTCAAGCTATTGCTATGTATTACCTACATACATACTTTCAAATCCCGGTTCGGGTACTATTCGATTTTTGTAATTTAGAATTTCTGGCAGTGACTCGGAGACTGGAAATGTGGGATTACAGGCGTGACGTTTAATTTTTTTTCATTTTAAAATGTGTCTCGTATGGTTTTTTGTTATTATTATCGACCTAAATGTTACGACCAGGCTTTGAAATTTGTCTAGGATTTAAAATTGCCCGATCGACATTCTTTTTATTGTCAATATACATTTAAATCGTACGTGAATACGGTGCAAAGAAGCTCAACTAAAATAATGATACATCATAAATCTTTTATCTCACATTTTATTTTTAATGTAACCGAATTATCAATTTAATTATCATCTATATTTTACGTCAAACTCTCTAAGTTTTTTAATAGATTTCGCAATGGTATAAAACTGTAGATAATCCCATAATATACTTACCTACTCTTGTCTTACAAACAAACTCAGGTTTATTTACCTAAGTAGATATCCATCAGCATTATAAGTGTAATGAAGGGGCAACAGTTTAAAACTGGGTCACGAAACAAACTGTTTGCATAAATCGCCAGGATTTCGGGCCAGGTATAAAAATATAAAAAATCGGAGTGAGTTCATATCACATCATCGTCCTGAACAGCTACGGAAGGTCAAATATTCTTTCTCATTGTACTGGCGTCATCATACTACACCCAGTACACATCACTGGACAAGATACATATCATACTTATTTAATGATTGCTTCATTGATCGCGTGGTTGCAGTCCAAACTACTAATCGAAAGGTCCTACGTTCGATCCGCGGGTCGAGTACTAATGCGTTTTTCTCACTTAAAATTCCTAGTGATGGCTAGAAGCCTGGATTTGCGCTCGATATATGTATAGCGATAGCCTCACCCGCTATTCCATAGTAGGAAGTAAATTTAATTGGTGAAACGTGGGACAGTACTGGACATGTCTGCCAAACTCTTCGGAGATTATCGGCGTGATGTCAAGTGTTGCTAGGTCAATACGTTGTATGAACGATAGATTATTTTTAAATGGTATAATTACAGTGAAAATGGCATAGAATGAATAGAAACGATTATCAAAATATTCGCGTATTGTATTTGGCTTATTGAAAAACGTTTCAAGAACAATTCGTTACATAAAGTCGAAGTTTTTACATAAATCAACAGATGATTCGCTTATAATTATAAGATGTCACCCGGCTCGTCCGTCTTTGTCGCATTTAATTATTCATTATCATCCTCCTTCCGATTAATATCGGTCGGCTTTCTTACGAATCGTTTCTACCGGAGCGCTTAAGAACAATGTTTAGTTAGATACTTCGAGCTCGAATTGCTTCTAAATACGATCTTTTTTGATAATATAATAATCGTTCAATGAGTCTTTTTAAAATAAAATTGCGACATTCTATGTACGTATAAAAATAGATTATCCACTATCCACTTATATGCATGTCGCTGTCATTGAAATTTCTGTGTGTGAATTATATTATGTATGTTTCGGGGATAATACCTGCCCAAGGTGTGATCGGGATAATTATTAAAACCTAACATTTAGTGATTCTATTTATAATAAATATAATTGAATCGTGTATATTGGTCACAATTGATTAACTTCATATTAAAAATGACATTATATTTACAAAATTCTTAACTTGAACCGTAACATCACGCCTGTAATCCCCGAAAATAATAGGAATAGGTGGTGAGCCTATTGTCATACAGCGGGCACAGATCCAGACTCCGAGTCACTACTAGATATTCTAAATTTAAAAAATCCAATGGCACCCGAGCCGCGATTTGAACCCAGGACCTCTCCATCGGCAGTCGGGCTTGCAACCACTCGACTAACGAGGCAGTCAACTTAACTTGAGTTTTATATAATTACGAGTATCAATAACACTTCTGATTAGCCTCTTGAGGAATGTGTATTCACCGCAAACAGGGCCATCCTAAAGAATTTTAAATTCCAGTATATGACTTAAGCTTAGCTATTGTGTAATGTTAGGTACAGTTTAATCTTTCATGTCTAACCTTCGACCTTTTCAAAATCTTGGTAGCAATTTCTAGGCGTTAAGTAATATATTTCGCCCAATTAAAAGGCCAATGACGTAAAATAACATCATTCGCGAATATCCCAAATTGATGGATAATTCATTGCTTCGCCAGTCTTACGGTTAAAAGAAAGAATTTTTTTGCTCCCTGCGGAGGCCGCGCGATTTAAGTGGCCTTAATTAAGCTGAGCAGTGCTTTTCAACAGCAGAGTAATTTGCTGCCGTGGTAATATTTGATTGGGAACCATGCCAAGGTCAATAAACGGGCGATATAACTGCAGCGAACGGAATTTTCATCAGAATTATAGGACGGAAACTATATGGGTCACTGCATATAACCCACAGACCTGTAGGACGCCCTCCAGCTAGGTGGAGTGACGATACACGCAAAGTGGCTGGCAGCGGTTGGATGCGTAAAGCTGAAGATCGAGCTCAGTGGCGTGCCATTGAAGAGGCCTATGTCCAGCAGTGGCCGAGAGTAGGCTGATAATGATGATGATCACACCTTCCTTTATTGTGTATTTAACTATGAAAATTAATATCGTTCGAATAAATAAGCGTTTACTTTCAAAAAGACGTTTCCTAACGAGAAGCTGAATGTCTCTGTTAATGTTTAAAGTGTACGTTTCACTTGCATCGTTCTTGATGTCTGATCTTATGAATGTCAAACCATAACTCGTATTAAAGTGCAAATTACAGGCGTTGATATTTGCTGAAACTTACTGGTTTTACTATTAACCCTTACCACTCGCTTGTCGAGTCTGCTCGACATTATACATAGTAACGCAACTTTTGTTATTAAACTATCAAACGCATTTTTTTTCTTTAAAAAACGTAATATATCTCATTCTGAATATTCCGAATACGCAAAATGTAGGAACATACGAACTACGAACGAATATATTGTTAGAGTTAGTAATAGGTATTTAAAAAAAATTAGGAGTTCAAAGGGTTAACGTGTCTCCCACATCCACGGTGAGACTTGGGGTCTAATTTACTGCGCCGCTCGCGCTCCAGAGGTATGAAAGCGGTCGCACATGTGCTTGAAGTTTTAAGCACTCGTTAATTTTAACAATAACGTACTGGACGTTATTGTTAAAACTACTACCTACTACCTACTACAGTACTGTTCGTCGGAACATGTTAATGTGTGCGTACAGTCCAAATATTCTTTTTTTGTACACCAAGGCAATACAACTGAGACAGTAAGTCATTGTGAGCGTTATCTATGAATACCACATATGTAGGATGTCAACCGTCCAATAACTACCTTAAACTACCAACTATCTAAAACTCCATTAACTACCATTCTTTCCTCTTATCATTCCACTATTGGAATA
Source organism: Parelbella ahira ahira (assembly GCA_018244795.1). Lineage (NCBI taxonomy): Eukaryota > Metazoa > Arthropoda > Insecta > Lepidoptera > Hesperiidae > Parelbella > Parelbella ahira. Next base: position 3,052 of record DWME01003058.1, on the reverse strand, counting down.
CGGGTCTACTCTTATAATGTGAGGGTAAAGGCTATTCCGCCAGGCGGGCCAATTGCGGGTTGGCAGACTTCACCATCTTAGTTTTTTTTATCTCCATTAAATACAAACCTGTCAAATGTAAAAGCGCTTCCGATCGTGCAATTATGTTCAATACGATAATTCAGTACGAATTTAAAAGATTTCTATATTTTTGCGTATTTATTTCGATCAAATCACTTTTGACTGCTGCGTTTAAAGGACTAAGAAAGATAAAAAAGAAGACAGATTATATGTATATAAATATTTTTTAACTAATAAAATCTTTAACGTTTTATTTTATTTAAAACATTTAACTAACGAAAGTGCATAATGCAATTTTATAGAAGTTTCCTTTATAAAGTGTTCCTAAAACCGTTTGAGACCGTCGGGTCTGCGATACAACAGTTCAAATGCACAATTTCATAAAGTTGCACTGAGAAAATACTGTGCGCTCCAACAAATTACTGAGCTCCACGATAAAACATTTTTATAAAAGCACTTGATAATGAGATCCGTCCATCAACTCTTAGTACTTACGTAGCGTGAAATTTCATTAGATATTAAGCCTCAGATAATGTTTTATTAAATAATATTACCGGCAGTAGATTCCAGTTCGAATTTTGTACCCATGTCAGTAAGTTTATTCCATATTCCATGAGACGTATGACATTCGAATAACTAATGAAAAGTGGGAGTTCTACACTTCTCTTCCTACCCCTTCCAGGAAATACACGTATGATGTTAAGTTCCTTCATTTAAAATATTAACCATTTTCAATAATAACAAATTGGAATGTTTATACATATATACATATATTATCAACAAGCTCTTAATGAGACCGATAAAATGGAAGGACTTTCTGTGAATGTTACGAATGATATTTGTCAATTTATTGTGCACTAAGTCTCAAATTCATTAAGTAAATATATGAATATATATCATGGATTGTGGTACTCTATTTGGTGAACACCCTGATAGGCACAGTAATTCCTCTTTTAAAAAACTGGCTGAAGGTTACCTATATAATCCCAGATATTTACATTTAATACTTAAATATTAAATTATGAAGCTTTATAAATTATTTAATTCATGATTCAAAAGTAGCGTGGGACGCTCTCCAGCTAGATGGAGTGACGTCATACGCAGTGGCTGGCAGCGGTTGGATGTGAAGAGTTGAAGATCGAGCACAGTGGCGTGCCATTGGTGAGGTCTATGTCCAGCAGTGGACGGAAATAGACTGATAACGATGATATTAGATTCAAATTAATCACTACCATCTTTTACACTGTACGTTCTCCGAGCAAACTATCTACATAGTTATATTAACTTTGTTAGTTTACATAGTACTAATAGAATAAATACTGTTAGCACACAAAGGATTCGCTGTTATTTGCGAGCCCTTTCATTCGATCAATCTGTAGCAATATTGTATAGGACTATAAAATTAGAGGCTCCATTTAGTTGGATTGTTGGCACACTGAAATCTCGCAGGTCAAAACTATTTCAATTATCTCAAAGTAATTAGAGGCCTGTAATGGCTTACAGGGTTATGGGTTGGTTGGTTTGCACGCTGGTTTTCCGATGACTAATCATCCAGATTTTCCAATTACCACGAAAGCTATTTTAGTTCACTACACATTAAACGATTGTTGTTGTCGTACTAAGCTTACCTTGTAAACATTAGCAAGCTAGAGAGGCCTGCAGTTACGTGTTTAATTAATCCCAAACTAAGGTACTACAATAGACGAATATGTATGACGATTTTAATGAATGTAGAGAAGGCGAAAGATATCTGCCAGGACTTTAATAATGTTTTCTTAAATAAATATTCACTGCAAGAGAAAAGTATGCAGATGTATAACATTCTAAGGATTGCCTTAAATCTTTTATACATATACGAGTAGTAAGTGCGGTGTCTGAAATCCTTGAGGATTTCCGCGGAGGCATTTTATGGCGTTTTTCATCGGCTTATGACATCATCTTTCACAGCTTAACTCTTCATGTAGCAGAAACATGACGTAAGAATATTGACCATGAATTGCTTTTTTCGTAGCACCGCAGATATACATACTTTTTAGATTACGTCGTTTTAATACACGATATGAATGCGTTAGCTTACGGACTCGTTTCGTGTTAATAATAAACGATTTGCAACGAACACAGGTTAGGTAATCGATCGAAATGTTAAAAGGTTTAATGGCAAGCGATTATGTGTTATCAATATTCATAGTGTGTTTAATAAAACGTGCAAATTGATATGGATGGCATCGTAGTAATAAAATGCTTAAATTATTTGCCATTGCGGATATATTTTACGTTATAGTTTAAATTGTTATATTGAAAGCTGTCATTCATATTTAAGCCATGATTACTGAATTGATCTAGTGGTTGCAAACGCAACTGCTGAGCAAGAAGTTCTGAAGAAGTTAGTATTATTGGGTTTTTTAACTAGAAATTCGACATTATTCCATTATTTTAAGTACTTAAATAGAGTATTTTTCTACTTTCTGTCCTGAAAACTAATATCTAATGTCTTAAGACTAATAAACACTACTCATACACACTACAAATCTATAAAACTTAAAATCACGCCTGTAATCCCTGAAGAGGTAGGCAGAGGAGTGCAGTACACTCCCACATTCCACCAGTTACGTTGAAGTCACATGGAATAGGTGGTGAGCCTATTGCCACACACCGGGCACAGATCTAGACCCCGAGTAACTAGTAAAAATAGCATGCAATGTGAGTAATATTTGATGGAGCATATCGATTATAAGAAATGATTTTGCTTACAGTTTTACAAAAGAGTCTAATACATATATGAATTTAGGTAACGCTTTTCCTTACGTCACGATTTCTATCGTTCAGCTCCTACCCCTGATAGCGCGAAGGAACTGTGTTCTGAAAAGGATTAAAGCTGGTGATAATGATCGTGAATAGATATAACTATCATGATATTGTTAATAACGTCTTGGGCTTAAAAAAATATACATTTTATAGGTACACTACCCGATCGAAAATTTTATTGAATTAA
>DWME01003057.1:0-19221 GCA_018244795.1 Parelbella ahira ahira | reverse complement strand
CGCGCCATGGATTCGAACCCAGGACCCCCGGAATGAGAGGCTGAATTCTTAACCACTAGGCTACCACTGCTATTACTCAATGAATACTAACTGTAAATTAAACTGATATATTAATCATTAATGTAGAACGATTGTACATGAAAAAATTAATATCTAGTCAACTTTGTTTTAAACATAACCTTATACTTTGATGTTTTTCTCCTCAGAACATTTAGGGGCTTTAGATACTTTTAGAAAGTTATTGTCTGTGTGGTTGTACAGAAGTTTGTTCTTCTAGGCAATTTGAGTCACTACATTGTCTCTTCTCTGCAATTTAAGCCACTAACTGCCTATAGGGAGTTCTCAGATGCATTTAGAACTTATCTATGAACAATAAGAGCTAGTACAATACATTTGGACAACTAAACTCTGTGTTTACATGGAAAAGTGTTTTGCTACAAATGTTCGTCCATTTATAGGGTTTAGGATATTTCTGGACCACACGACAGAGGCTTAGTCGCATGCTATATAATCGTAACATGCTATGGTCACTATCGTAATACATCTTGATTTTTATTTGTTACTAGCTGTACCCGCGACCTCGTTCGCGTGGAATTTAACAAAAAATTGTTCTGCAGTTCGCAGATTTTAGTTATTTATGCGGTACTGGACAGTACTTTGACATTGCAACACTGCTTTATTTTATAATTCTAAATTGAAAGTAGCCTAAGTTACTCCTTATTACATCAGCTATCTGCCATTGGAAGTCAGTTCAAAATCAGTCCAGCCGTCCCTCCTTGTGTATATATACATATATACATGAATTGCTCGTTTAAAAGTATAGAGAGATTTACATCCACGATGAGATCAAAAAAAATTTTATCATAATAATTCGCTAATGTAACCCGTATTCTGATCGTTAATAGTTTTGTTTTGTTCCACACTTTTGGAAATATCTCCATGCTTATTTGCATATCGCATTTCTGCAGTTTGCCCCACCTTCATATGACTTCTATCAGTCCTACATTCGTAGAACAGACTGGCGAAATACCAAAAATAAAATCTTCCAACACAGAAACTATATCTATTCCTAAGGCCTAAGGGAACGAATCATGAAAAAGTAAATATTTACAGGCAGCATTGTACATGTAATAAGCGGTATCTGTATGGAAACATTTGATAAAATACAAAGAGAATAAACATTGTGCCCTTTTCCGTACTTATAAAACGACCAGAAAATTATAAAGACAACGTGTAACAGGGGCGTCAAAGGACGACCCTTACGATTCAGAGGATGCAGTGTTGTTAAAAGCCGTGATTGGAACAAACATGCTACATAGCAGATATAACATATTCTGTTAAAATTTTCTTTGTAAATAAAATGATAGAGATATGTTGTTGCGCGCGCATCACGCAAAAACTACTGATAGATTTCAATAAACATTTTTAGTTGTACTTGTGAGACACTAGATACTTATCTTGAAAAATGTATATTACGAGATCTTCGTTTAAGGTAAAGTTATTAAAGTTTTAAAAAACTACGATTTTTGGTGATTTGTTAAATCAGCAAAGTACAATATATTATTGCCTTGAATATTTTTTGTGCTTTCTTCACCATAGGCACAATATAAGTATGGTTAATATAATAAGCGATGCAAACGAAGTCGCGGGTATCAGCTAGCGTAAAATAATTATTAAACATCCACTTAATAATGAAAGTAGGGTAAAGAAACTTATTTAAAAGATAGATAAAGTATTAATTAATTATATTTAGTATAAATGATCTCATCGCTTTATTATCTCTGATGATGATCGTCATAGTCATCAACATCAAGAACTCCTTCACTATACCAATAATATTTTCAAGACTCTTCTCACTATGAGAAGGGTTACCGCTTTAAAAAATACAGTTGTGATTATATATGTACCGGCTTAACTCACGTACGTTTTTCGGGATGGCCCGACTAGTTTCGGACCTGTACGAGAACCTTCCTCATGAGCTCCCGCCGTTTGCAGCAAGGTCGTGGCGGAGACTGGGAATATATGTAGTAAACTAATCATGCTATGCAATAAAGAAGTTTATACCGAAGTCTAAAACATAACTAAATGATGACAAAATACGCCAGATAATATATGATAAAGTATTCACGAATACATATGATGAGACGGCGTGAAAGTGACAGATTTATCGACAGAATTCTGTGTCTATCGCTGGAATAATTTCACGTCAGTACGTTATGAATAATGCACAAATCTTGTTTCCCTTAACGTTTGTGCTACACCGTCTGCTCCAACCCCATTAAGCAGTGCGGTAGCACCTCTTCTATGATCTTCGTGATGGTGAAAAGAGTTTGATTTCAACATGATTTCAAGATCTTTAGGTACTTGTCTCTGTGGCGTCAAAGTTACATTTTCACTTAAATTTCATGAACAGTGTCAAATCATGGCTTAGTGAATATTGTATGCGAGAAAGCCGTCAATTCCATGTTACTTTGTGTTTCTACGTAATATTTATTGCTTGGATTTTATTGTGCAGTGCGCATTAAATTATATTGTGGCCTAAAATGGCAAAATAATATCTCTATCTTGTGACAGCTCTGCGTGAGCATGTGGTATGATAATTAGCTGATAAACTACATACATAGATATAATTTAATACTTATATAACAATATATTATTACACCTGGACGCAGTAGAAATAATTATTTTTATTACATAAATATTTGTTCCGGCTCAGTAGTTGGTTTCACTAAGCCCTCACGCAACATGCCGGGTAGGAGTAGGTAGGGTTTTTTTTTTCTGTAACAACGAGAACAAAGCCGTTGGGAAAAAATGTCAATAGGACAAATAAAAAAAAAATATTTATAAAAATTTATATTTAGTTCAGTCTCTACAAAGCGGTGTAGAGTCGTAGAGCTGTAGAACCGCCGAAATCTACAGCACTTAGTTACGCGACCGTCGCGTGGATTTCAGTACTGGCCTCGTAGCCTCCTTTTGACGTGAAAAGGAAATATCTTTAACCTAGTAACTCAAGTATGCGATAACTGTCATATTACATATCTCATGTTTATAACTTAACCTGAAGAAATAAACTGATAGTTTATGTTCAAGATATTAAAAGTTCTCGAATGGATTCAGCTGTTCTTCATCCATGCACAATAGAACTGGGAGTTTAACTTAAGTTTCATAAAACTTTAGAAATGGTTTCACTAACTGTAAGTTCAGTAACGGAATCATTAATTTTAAAAATCAACTTTCATTTCTTTTATTTTTACTTATTAATTAATTACTTTCGTTTTATTTTACTTTATTATTATTGTTTGTTTACTATTACAAACATATACGTTAGACGAGTATGTAAAATGTCAAGGTTGCTACTAATCCAAATATTCCAATGTAACCGAAGTAATTAAGACCGTACTCATGATACTGCTGCCGGTAAGCCTTTCAATAGACCGATAACGCGAAGCATCACTTATCAAATCAAACCATATGTCCGTTATTGTAGAACTAGCCGACCCGGCAGACGTCGTCCTGCTCGGAAAAGCAGTTTACAGTAAGTATGTTAATTTCTAGCAGTGAGTCTGCATCTGTGCCCGGTGGTGGGACTAGGTATTGGGCCCAGGCTCGTGCCCTATTCCATAGGACGTAAACGTAACTGGTGAAACGTGGGAGTGTACTATACTACGACCGATACAGTGAAGGGAGTGAGAGAAAGCTTATTGTGTGAGAGAAAAGGAGACCGGCTTCTTTCTCATCCCCAATCCGTGCTGTTCGCTGGCCGGGAGGTGACATCTTTAGATGTCTGACTGGGATAACTGATCTATTGATAAAATTTATCAGATATAGCCCACTGAGAGAGGAAGTTTTCAACTTTAAAGTTGCAATATTGATTGTACGGTAATACTTATGTCGCTATTAATAATGGGAGTTGATGACAAAAGTATGAAAATTCAGGGTTGTATGTATTTTTATTAGGTCGTATGCATTTTTATATCTCATGATAAGCCACATATTTTTTCGTTATTATTGAATTGTATACAAAAAACATATTTGCAAAAGATTTGAGTAATTCCGAGCCTAACATTTGGAATGTATGAGAAAAAGTCAACTGCAAAGGCATCAAAGTAACATCGGTGAAATTGAAATTAATTTCCCTCCCTTTGTAACATTACTTACCCTGTCCTCGGCACGAACGGTAACTGCTTGGAATCTTGCTCAAAGAGCCCACTCTATTTCCGATTTAAGCTACCATCTGATAAGGAGACAAAATCGCAGTCTGTTATTGGTACCGAGGAATTATAAACAATTTCTCTTTTTTTTTCCATTAAACTTTTAATGAGAACCTAGTCATTTTCAATTGTATTGATTTTTTTGTTTAAACTCATATGGCATAATTTATTTATTTTTGTACTTGAAGCATTACATTGTACATAAAATATTCAATCTCAATGACAACATACATACGCAGTTCACACATAATAATCTTTAGGTATAGAGACATAGTCAAGCTCTTTATAGTAAAAATATAAAAAAATCGTGAGTGACCTGGTTTGACGTCAACGTGAACATTGCGCCTGTATTTAGGCGTATGTATAAATAGGCGTATGAGTGTAGTTCATTACCACGTTACAACATTTATTTAACCTACTATGGAATTAAGGGAAAACCTCATTACTGTGCGCCGGTCTCATAGGTTGCCCTCCTACCAGGTGGTCTGACTACCTGAAGAAGACAGCGGGAAGCTGTTGTAGTCGGAAGGCCCAGGACCGAATGGAGTGGCGCCGATTAGGGGAGGCCTATATCCAGCAATGGACAACAAGAGGCTAACGATGATGATGATACGCCGGTCTCAAATTCAGATTGCGGCCTGCATTAACGCCGCAGTTCAATGAACAACAAAATCATTCGTTTTTTTCCCGCTCTGTTGCTACATTTGTTGTTATTGCGCAATTTGAAATGAAAACAAATAATTCGAAGTCGCTTAACGGCTTTCGTATTGGTGACACGAAAGCTACGTCGCACACTTCAATTTGCATACGTTATGTCACAGTTGCATCGATGTGTTTGACGGGTTCCAATCAATTATTAATGGTTGTCGAGTGCAGCAAGCGTTCCGGTGAACACTGCTAATGCGTTACGAGTCCCCGGGACTGCTGCTATTACATCGGGGGTTGCTTGTTATTGGGGTTTTTGTAATCCCCGAAGGGGTAAACAGCGGAATGTAGGACACTAATGCGATTCTCCAGTTACGTTTACCTCTCGACCAACGAGACAACACAACATACATAGATGTGATTTTACTTATTAATTACCTAATTAATCTAATTGAGTTGCGCCAAAGACCCCTTGATAAATTACTACCCAATCAGTATAGACAACTTGCTGCATCATTATTTGTGCATTACATAATAATAATCATAAAATCATCAAAAGTAATGACTCAATACTTATCAAGTTTATTTCACGCCAGGTCCCTTTTGGGGTAGGCAGAAGACACCGAGTGCCAAATATCACCTTACAGACTTAAAGTGTTTCTTCTACATTCATCGCCGTATAAACGCATGCCGGTTTTTATATAATGTTTAAAGAACATTACCACATTCATGGAAGGAGCATAATTATATGTATACACTATAATTTTTCCACGTATGCTACGCGTACATAAAAAAAACGTTAACAAAATCCGAATGTAAATAAGTGACCCATTCAGAAATCCTAGCATTACCTCTGATGCATTGCGCCAGCCGCCACCGCAGTGCACCACTCGCCACTTCTAAATACGACCTTAACACTACCAATATAGAGTCACTATTCGCTTTTAATGAAATAAATCTTAAGCGAGTAATTGAAGAAACTCACCTTGCACCAGGGCCGTTCGCAAATTGATGAGAGCCTCTCAAATACTATACAGCACTATAAAATTCTTATCGGTAAAACCTAAAAAAAGTTTTTACGAACTAAAACCGTTTTCGTACTGATAGTTTCCAATGATCGTGTTATCACGCTAGGCACCTTACAAGATACACAGAGAACACGAAATGTCGAATATCTCTATTATTAGAGACCTATTGTCTTTCTTCTCCATATATTGTTCTTTTCATACAGGCACGCCAGTTTCTTAGACGTCTGCCTAACCCATCAAATCGATGTAGTCACATATACGAATATATTGTTATTAAATGGCAATGAAAATGTTGTTTCCACAGTATAGAGACAACGAGGCGAGCGCCGTGACGTTGGCTCTGTGATCGGAATTATCTTTCGTCAATATCACACAATAGGGTCACCATTTTCTTAATAGAGAGTTTACTATAATTTGATATTGCTTTCTTTGAGTTTATAGCTTGCATTTCTCAAATAACATGTCACTAATAAAAATACTAATTTCGACTGTCTCGTTGATCTAGTAGGTCCGCGATTATTGATCTAGCGATCCTGGGTTCCATCCTCAACTTGTGAAAAATGGCATTGGACTCTCCTAATATAAAATCCTCAATAGTAGTAGGGATTCTGGATTTCGGCCCACTGCATATCTAATAACATGCATCTAACTGGTCCATCATAACTGATCAATCGTGGGTGTTTTACACTCTTCTGCCTAACAGTCGGTCTCTCAGTAAATTCATTTATACGTTGAGGTGGTAACCACGAGGCTTTTAAATACGTTGTATTTTATACCCGCTTGTTACAGTTTTAGTTTGAACCGTAAACCACAAACAAGGTCGCAAATATAGCCTTGTAAACCCAGCGTGGCAACTTTATCATAGTTAGGATGGAGATGTTTGGCATTCATCGCGCTCTGTCTACCGCGGAACGAAGCTGGCGTAGTGACATAATAATGATAATTTTTTTAAGGAGTCGAATCTTATCATTTTAAATACAACATTAATTATATTAAACTATTAAATAGAAACTAACTAACACTATTTAATACATCACCATATAACTGCCTTTGGCCTTGGCCTTTGGCATTGACTGCCTCGTTGGTCGAGCGGTTGCAAGCGCGACTGCCGATCGAGAGGTCCTGGGTTCAAATACCGAGTCGGGTACTGTTGGATTTTTCTAATTTAGAATTTCTAGTAATGACTTGGAATCTGGAATTGTGCCTGGTGTATGGCAATAGGCTCACCACCTATTCCATGGGACTTAAACGTAACTTGTGAAATGAGGAGGTGTATTACACCCCTCTGCCTACCCCTTCGGGGACTACAGGCGTGATGTTACGTGTACCATATAACTGTTGGGAGTGGTTATATAGTTCCTTAAAATAAGGCGTTACACAGTTATGCTAGATATATTTTTAAAAGCTTATACTTTTGACGTAACTTTTTAGTTTCGGGTTGACAATACCAACGAACAGTCAGCTGTCAAAAAACCGCTGTCGCCCATAGACATCTGCCATGGCTCTCGAATAGGACTGTGGGAATAGTTACTCCAGTAGTAGGTTTAAGTTGTTAGCACGAATAGCGGTAAATTGGTGGAATTAATAAACATGTATAATTTTGTTATAAAACAATACCACTTTATTAAGCGTTAAAACTATTAATTTTAAGCCATTCGTGTTTACGAAGTGGTGGTAAATTAAGGTTTTGTTAACTCGAAACTTTAATGTACAGAACGCTTTTTTCTATTATCAACTACACCATCACCAATTAGCATCGGGACACGCACCAGCACTCTAGATTAATGTAAATGTTTCACGGTAACGTTACACGAAAAGTCCAAATTTTGCTCACACTTTACATTACAACGATAACTGTAAAGATATGTGACTTTTATTAAATGTGTGTATACCTACATATATTTATATGTCATTATTAATGAAACGATCTAAACTTGGATGCTTGATTAATTAAAACGCATTGTTATTCATCATTATTATGATCATCATCATCATCAGCCGATTTCAGTCCACTGCTGGGCTTTTCACTAGTTATATAAATAATTATTTAAATATGTACGTAGAGTTTTGTATAGATCATTTATCAATTTAGTAATCAAGAGCGACCAATAATTTGAACGAACTCAAATCGTATAAAGTTTTTGCCAAAATAATAGCATTTAGGTACCTGTTTTAATGCCATGTGCATAGACCAATGATAAGTCGGCGATATGAGGTCAGTTTGTTATTAACATCTTCAAAGGTGCAAAGATATTAGTGATAAATTACCATCTAATTCGGCACGAACTGTCTGGTTTACGCGCCCTAAGTTATGCAACACAAATCTCTGTACCTAATTAAAAAAATATCTTTTAATCTGTAGTTCTTGCATATAGTTAATATATAAGCAAAAAAATTGGATGCAAACTAAAAACTAACACCTTCATATTGCATTGTAGAGTAGATACATATTTCCCCCTCGTTTGTACAGTTCGTGCTAAAATATAATAGAATGCTACATGATATTACCATAGAACAAGTTAGAAATAGAAATGTTTAAACTGTTATAGTGAATACTAGTTGTTTTCTATTTCACCGTGATGTTTGGAGGGAGTTACAAAGTTTCATACGCTGGCTCACTTGATACAAAACTGTTTTTTGTAACATTAGACTTATGAATATGTATTTTAAATGTGTCTGGTTTTCCCTACATATTATTTGTATTTAATTCTCGCCGTTAAAAATATATCTACCGCACGTTAACAGTGTCATCCAGGGTTGACAGGGAGATAATGTCGTTAAGTAATACGTGCGCCATTGTGTTCTTTAATTTAGGATATTACTTTATTCAGGATGCAAAAGACTAATTAATAAGAATACAATTTTTTTTAAAGCTATTAGACTGTCGGACCAAGAATCTATGTGTATTCCAGATATAGTTTTCATCTGAATTCAGGATGACTCGTTCGTGGATCATGAGTTAATTGCATAGACAAATAATAACCTCTGAAACTTGACTCTAAATTGTCAGGCTGGAATAAAAATCAAAAGCAGATGAAGACTTCCATTCCGTATTTAGCGTGGCTTTACACCTTCTCGTTGGATAGTAAACCCGTTTTAAATAGTATCGTGAAACGACTAAAAGTAAGTACGTCTTGATGAACGATGTACTTAAGATTCAGGCTATCATCATGGAACATGTTATTTTACAATTATATCTACATCGAATGAAGCGTGTAGCCAGTATGTTTCTACTGCAGGTTACAAGACAGTGAGATTATCTAACAGGTCTTTTTTCAGAAACAGTTACTAAGAAAGCGTACTATATTCTAGGCTACTTATCTACAATCATATTTCTAGAAGATATGATTGTAGATAAGTGAAGATTGAGGTCAGTGAGAAGTATGTAAAAATATAAAAAAACTTTGATATTAGAACCGTCAGTTATATATTTATTATTTAAAGGGATAAATACCGACTGTAAGATTATTTTAAAAAGAAATTATTATAAGACATAATAATATGTATGCACCTGAAGGCTTTGCAGAGAATTAATAAAACAAAAATGATATTCATAAGCACGACAATATTTATTAGTAATAATTTTTATTTCTTAGTTATTTAGAACTTCCTATTGACTTTTTTCAGTAACATATCTACTGAATGAATGTGTTTGAGATATAAGTAGTAATAACCTGAGCAGATTATTTTTATTTCCATTAAATATAAATAAAAAAATAATTTAATTAAATTTATACTGGGGTCTTTTTCATGTACGAACATGTTAATATAAATAAAACTAATACAATCTGACAGACGTTGTGCAAAACTATCACTAAGCACCTAACCACTATGTAAACCACGATTAGCTATTAAGTACTAGTTAATAGTTATATTTAATTGTAAGTAAAGATAATAATAAGTAATAAATGAACACATATTCTAGCTAGGACGTCGATTAAATGGTATAGATGTCAATGGACTGCAGCGCCACCTAGTGGCCAATTGCTACATTACAAATAAAATAACCGTCTCTTTCACGGACGATCATTAACAGACAATTAAGAGCATAATACTCCGTCAGACTGACGGGCTAAATCACCGGGGAGCGGTTGACCTCTCGAGACTGCTCGGGTAAGGATCCTCGAAGTCTGTAGTCTCGTACCGATGCAGCGATATTCGCCGCAGCGTACGAACGACCACTGCTGCTGCTGCTGAGAATTTAAGGGTCTAATTTGTCACAAAATATCATTATCAGTTTAACTAAAGCCTGAAATAACGCCGTTAGCAGGCAAAATAGAAATGGAGGCAGAAAACAAACAAAACGTTTGTCATTTCTACTGGATGTAATCTCTATGGTTGCCAGTGCGTCACACCTCCCAACTTGTTGCTGACTTGTAAATTCAGGGTTGCAGCAACAACGTAAAATTTTATGCCTCGTTTTCATTGCCCGTAACATAGTAAGTAAGCACTTTTGCGTCGCGTGAACCAACACATATTTTACATGATTTACAGACTGGTAGGTTTAAATTTCATTAAATGAAAATATTAAAATGGAAATTGTTTATCGTCTAGTGGTAACAGTTACTGAAATATTTGTATAAAAATGCAGTGAATTAATTTGTTCAACAGTACAGTTTACTTATTGGAATGTATGAGGAAAATAAAAGAATCTAAATATATTTATATCTTAAAATGCTTCTAAACTTAAAATCATACAATACAAATACGGAGCAGTGAGAATCTATTGATCAAAATGTAGCGTTTAAATCCCTTACCGTTAAAATTACATGGTTATCTCCGTTTTTATATTTAAACATCACTTCATGTTACAATGCAGGAAAATGTTGTGGAAAAATCGTCTAAAAAAATCTCCATAATATTCTGTAAGTCGTGTAAAGGCTGCTTATTGCTTTTCATTTTGCATTGAAATTCGTATCTAACAGTGGATTAAGAACAATTGACGATGTTGATGATGGAAAAATTTGCGAAAAAAGCGATAGATGTAAAAGAAGCAGGTCGGGTCTATGAAGATTTTTGCATACAGAATTCTCTGTCTCCCTTTTGAGCTGGTGTCATCTATCTCCCAGATTTTTAAACCTCACTCTGGACACTTCGTTGTACAAGGAAAACCTGTCTATTACAGAGGAATGTGAACAATGCTACAGGAAAGTAGTAGTCAAAAACACTATAATTTTGTTGAAGGTTCAGCGATTTGAATGCAGATCTTTTAACCTACATACAAACTAGATTTCTGATATCACACACATACGTACACAGCTGTTATAAATACATATTATTTATAAGAATACCAATACCACATGTATGAATATTTTTATAAGAAACATGCTCTCAAACATGTCTAATGATTTCTCAGTTTAACAGTGTGACGTTTACATCACAACCGACTGTAGCCAATATATTTTTTTTTTTTTTCATTATAACATCCACTTCCCTTGCGGAGCAGGCAGAGACAACCGCGTACCAAATTACATTAGAAATATAATCTTTACAAAGACTTGCTTCTTCTTCATAAAACAAAAGCCGCCTTTATAATAACAATCGACGACTAATCTTTTTGAATCTTTTGTAAAATAAATCAACACCTCTAAATGGAATAGTATATTTTATTCACGAAGTTTCTGGAAATAGCGGCTAACCTAAAAAATAATTCACCTGTAAAACGTGAGGGCTTGTAACATGAACATTTACAAGTATTTCGGTTTCAGCGCGAACTATATACGATAAATTATAGTTTTGTAGGACTAAATAAAACTCGCCAAAAGATTAAAAATAAATCCTTCACCATGTGAAAATCAATATGAATTAATACATAGATCATATTGATTTTTACATGGAAACAATAATGATAATAGTCATCATTATTTCTTTGGAGAGTATCGTCATCATCATCATTTCTTTGAAGATACACCTATTCCGAATTATAATACATATAAACACTACACCTAATCAAAATCCGTATTGCCTCAATTGATCCTGTGCTCACAACTCTATTATTGTATAGTAAAACGGTAACAAATTATAGTTACTATAAACTATTTGTAAATCAACAGGAATTATTTACAAAAACAAGTCTAATATATTCACCACAATAGTTAAAAAACTGTAGTTTTTAACCAGTCATTATTTTATAGTTATTATGTCATTCACTGTCCTAATTATTGGTAGATATGACGTTTTACTATTCATCTCGCTCACGCCTCACCGGTGAAACAAGTCAATGACTGTCCCTTACAGCCAAATAAAATCTGGCCGACAACTCAAATAAAAACGAATCGCGGACTGCCCAGCAGCCCATCCAAATAAACTCCATAAGGAATATAAATGAGCTTACTCCCTTCCACCCTCTTCTAGCCCTTTGCTCCCTATTACACATATTCTTTTTCTAGTGTTGCCTTAACATTTCAGCGTTTCTCATGTTTTTTAAGTCCTATTATTGGGTCATAAAAATGGATACAAATCCATAGGAATTTTACCAATATTAACAGTAAAAATGTGATCAAAGAATGTTACTATTTTTCATATTTCAAGTAAGTGACAATGGAATTAGGACAAAATATTCCATAATGGTATTCCATATGCGCTTAACTTCATTTTTCTTGTCCAAAATTAGTTGCGTTTGTCTGACCTAAAAATGGTCCTTGTATACCACAACGTGGAGATGGAGTGCAACATTATCTTCCATAGAACTGATTCTTATTTCATTTCCCAGGCCAAGATTCAGATTACGTAATATAAGCCAAATACAGCTTCTAGACTTTGTTATTATTATAATTACACACCAGGTTCCTTCCGGGATAGAAAGGGTACCAAGCTAACCTTAGAAGCTCAAGCTAAAAGCAGCGTCATAGTGCCATCTTATACTATAGAACTGGGTATTTATTTCATTTCCAAAATCAAAAATTAGGTTCCTAATATAAGCTAAATTGC
This sequence comes from Parelbella ahira ahira, assembly GCA_018244795.1. Taxonomy (NCBI): domain Eukaryota; kingdom Metazoa; phylum Arthropoda; class Insecta; order Lepidoptera; family Hesperiidae; genus Parelbella; species Parelbella ahira. The sequence goes on along the minus strand of DWME01003057.1, from coordinate 6,407 downwards.
GCTTCCAGCCTTGCTTATTACTGTATTGTCACACACTAAGACCCCTCCGGGGTAAAAAGAGTTGCAAGCTCACTTTAGTAGCCCAAACAAAAAAGGGTGATACTGCGATCAGTAATATTGACGTTGTTTGTTGACAGAGCGTGGGCGGCGCGGTGATGTCGGCATGGAGGTGGTCGCGCTCGTGGTGTGCGCGCTCGCCGTGAGCGCCGCGCCGAACGCGACGCGCCGCCGCCTGGACGCGCACGACGCGCACGAGCTGCTGGACGACGAGGACGAGCTGGCGCGCAAGTACGACTACTATGACGAGGAGCGGCTTAACATTTCCGGTGAGACGCGATCGAACTGTGACAGAATATCAGTTTGAATGACAGCATTGAAATTTACAATGTGTAAACATTAATATGAAAAAGACTAATTACACGTACAAAGACCAATTAATTTTACAACTATGAGGCACGTAAGTACTCTTACATAATATATTGCGTTTGATTATGAAGTTGTTAATTATTTTTGAATTATCAATCAATCCCACTAGAGCTAAAATTAATACAGAGACTGGCACATGAATGTGGGAGAAATACGTCAGGTCTGTAAGGATAAAGATATTTAGCAGTGTCCACTTTCTGCTCATCGCCGATGGGATCTCGCGTGATTAAATAATTATAATATTATTGTATTTTTGTAGAAGTATTAGCCCAATACAAGACAATAACAACACAAATATTGCACAGTAATACAGAGAAGGACAGTTTCATTTGGATAAGGACGGTTGTAATTCGTGTTTCGATCATGGATATGCTAATGACATGAGGGAAAATGTCCTTTCAAGGAGACCTCATCTGAATATGTAAACGATACTGGCTAGGCTGTTGAATATTGTTGTAATTTTATTCTACGCACATTGTTAAATGGAAATATTTGTTGTCTTTTTCTCGGCGATAACAAGATAAATTATATTATAATAATAACATGAGACAACTCACAAACAGTTGTCTGATCGCAATCTGTGCTGTGGTGATCAGACCCAGTACAAAATAATACGAAAGAATGCATGCAGGTCACGTGTACTTCTCTTCAAATACTTAATGAAAAATAGTTTTTCATATACATTTTCTTTTAGCATATGTTAGGAAAGCTGCTACTGTTACTCGTATACAAACAATAATATCATTATTAACATTGAATAACCATCAACCCTTTCATCGTTCCATTATTGAAAAAGGTATTTCTGAGAGCAGTTAGGAGCTTTCACACGCTTTGAAGTAAGTTATAGAAAACGAAGAGTATGCCATTTTTCTTCACGATGACTCCTTTTTCATTACCTCAAATGATATTATATCTTTGAAACGGGCGTAACTTTGCGTCGGAAGAGGTAAGAGGAACCAAGACTCCCAGAAATAGGAGTTGAATTCTAAATTACTGAACTTACTGCTATTCTGAGCATAACTGTAATTGTAGAAAATGAAATACGACACTGAAATATTCTATCTACCTGACACCTACAGTATGACTAAATCTATTAGACGCGTACTTAAGAAACCGTAGAAACGTAATAGGATATGCAGGCTCGACGAAGTTACTGCTGTACGTGCAACATTTTGTTGGCCTTTCATCATTAGAGGATTGGTGTTATCGCTTAAGCTACAGCAAAAGATTATTATTATTATTAACTTACCTCATATCCTATCATGGATTAAAGAGTCATGGACCATACAACCAAGGACTAAAAGGGTTGTAAATGATGGTATTCGTTTTATATTGTGTGCTTAATTATTATTATTATTACATATTCATGCCAGGTCATATACAATGTAGGTAGAGAGCACCGAACGCCGAGTAACATTATCCTTACAGACCTGCCGCGGGTTTTCTACAATACGTTCATCACTCCCCCATCAGCCAGTATCTAGTCTAATTAGCAAAGCGTCTAATTTCCTTATTTTATAAATAATATCTGACTAAACGTTGGTGTACCGAATTTTCTATTTAGGTGTATCTCGAAAGGGGACACAAAAGGGCTCATTAAAAGCGTAGTTTTGGAGCGGAAAAACTCAATTTTCTCATGAAGTAAGGGAAAATCGTATAACGAAGTCCAATTAGCGAAACGGCTGACGCGATGAATGATGTTTTTTTTTCAATGAACATATTTTCTCCAGCGGCCACCCCATGTGTCGGCATATGCCGAACAATCTGTCAAGTTAAGTGGTACTTGTCAAGAATGGCCTTTTGAAGTGCTGTCCCTAGCAGGGTTTTTTTGTAAACACAGCACGTTAGGATTATAAAGATATGTTATTTAATACTTTATGCCCTCCGCCTACCCCGTAAGGAACCAAGCATGATGATATAATAATATCTCCAACGCCTGTCTTGGTGATATAAAAATATCTCCAATGTACCAGATATCGCTAGTCTCATAGACCTGAAGCGCTTCTTCTATAATTCATCAGTCCCTTCAAAAACGTACGTAGACTTCGACTGCCCTCTACAGGCAGTATTTTATGTCTTTGATGAAAATAAGGCAGTCTTGCTCTCCCTTAGCACCTACATGCATCAACATTGACAAGGTATATTTAAAAACACTCTGGAACATTGTTTTTTTCTTTATACATTTAACATTATTTCACAATAACTGTGCACAATTTAGATATTGTAAATCAATGTTCTCCGAGTAGCTTAGTTGGTTGTGACTTTATTACATGGTAAGAGAATGGGTGTAATTAATCTGAACGCTGCGTTTGATAACGGAAGTTATATCGTTTAGGAAATTTACAATTCATTTTCTACCAGTACCAGATGTTAAGTACTTTCATTATTATTAGACTTAAGCAGTCTAACAATATTGGCATCTATTTAATAAGACAAATGTGCGAACGCGACAGAAGTACTCACCATCCGTGAGTAAGACATGTCTGTAAGTTAGACTTCATAAAGAAAAAGTTGTAGCGTTTAAATGGAGTTAAAAAAAAATTCATGCTCTGCCGTTACCGTTTGGCAATTTGGGTGCAAAGTCAAGTAAAATCTCAGTGTTCATACTCATATATTCAAGATTAAATTATAACTTCAATTACCATACTTTGTGACTGTTTAATGTGTGGCATCTTCATACACGTTGGATCTTCAAGCGCGTCCTAATTTTCCAATAGCTTCCGATAAAAATACAGAACAAAGAACAATTCAAATCAAATTGAAGAATCAAAAGCAACGATCACTTGTCAATTGCCGAGTCTCAACCGCTGGTCATTGTTCATTGTTGTTTTATTTGATCTCGCTCCATTTCGACGAATAGTTGGATTTCTTCGCATCTATTTTTTAGATTTCCAACTATTCATTCCAGTTCCTCATCTCCTGCACGAGTAGAATGTAATTTTTCCATTGGATGTTTGTAAGATGAACAGAGACAAATCTATAGTAAATCTTTAACTGCTGGGCACGGGTCTGTTTCGAAAGGCCCGAAATACATTTTACTTTATTATATAACTATATAAATATGTTCCGTACTGTATTGTATTGTCACTCGTTTTCATTTCCGTAATTCCAGCTTTGTAAATTTAGGTATCTTTACACCGATTTTATTTCCAAAACCAAACCTACCAGAAACGTTAAAAGGTCTTTGATGTCCGAACGGCTTGACAATGACTCATACTTTATATACACACCTTTGGAAGAACTATTAATAGGGATGTCCTGTACTGACATTTGACAACTCCTTCAAAGTAACCAGTCAACATCTCGAAACTTCTAATATACTTTTTTGCTATAACGTATGTTGTGATAACATTTTAGCTAGCTCCCTCTTAAATTGCTTGTGTATAAAAATTTTGCCAAAGTATCCACTTCCCTCATATTTAATACTTTATCGTGGTTCCACACATAAGCATTTATGAACTCATAACACATCGCTGTGCGATTGCGCTCTATTGTTGGAAATTTTTCTTTTTCACGAACAACGCCGCTCCACGCTGCTCGAATATATATAACAACACTTACCAGTGGATGCATCACCCTATATACGTCAACAAGGATCCAACAATGAGCGCATATCACCCTGTCTTCATCTTGCTGCTTCTACTGTATCGTAATAATAGACTGTTTTGGCTACAATCTAACTTAACGGTAAACTAGATGTAACTTAGGACTAGGAATATTTGTCTAAAACGTGCCTCGAATAATCATTAATAATGATCTCGTCAATCCCACCAAGTCGAAGGTATCTTGCACCACCGTGCGTTTCCCAACTCGCGGTCTTCAATGAACTAGCGTCCATTAATGGATTAGCTTCACCACGCTGCTCCTATTCAGCCAGCCGATAAAATGATTGATGATGATGATTTGAATTTATCTCGATAAGTATATAAGTTAGAATTATATAATGAGATTCAAAGTACTTTCCTTTCTTGTTTGTCATCTTATTGTCCATCACGAAAAAACAATAAGACTTTTCAAAAGTTAACAAAGAATTGCATTTAAATTCTCCGGTGTTCCGTACAACATTCTGTCGCCAAAAAGATTTATCTTACTCGGATTATAAGTACATTATTTGAATTTCTGTTTTATAAATTAATCAGTGCTGGCGCGGATCCAGAGGTGTCTACAAAAAGAAGCCTTCCAATAACTCCTGTTGAAATCCTCACTAAAAAGAGTTCTACGTAGTTAAGTCTAAAGTTTTGTTGATTCTTATGTCAAGACAATTGCTCTATCGCCTACACATTAGGCCTTGATGCTCTAATCTTCAAGACGGTTTCTTTGATGCATATCCAGGGAAAGCATAAATTTGTCTCACATACACACAATAGCTGTTCAGTAATTCTGTAATCATCGGAATCAGATTGTTCGGGATTACTACTAAATACGATAGTAATAAATGTAAAAGCACGTCAGGTTTTTATAGTCTGTAAGAAGGCACTGTGCTGTCTGCCGTCCCCATAAGGGATCTGAAATGCGGATGCAATAATAGGAATAATATATATCATACTACTATCACTGTAGGAGACAGCGCCGCAGATATATTATTTTTATTTATTCTATCAACGAAGAGCCCAACGAACTTGAAGTATCAGACGATAACACAAAAATATTATCGTTAGGACTTTTTTGGTTTTCTTTATTAAAATGAATGCCTTATCCAGATTTACCTTACGTCGCCGGACTGAAGAAAGATCACTTTCAGTTACATAATAAGCTGGTGCTGGACTGTTGCCAAGAAACAGCGTTGAAAAACAGCCTTCCAATAATACCTCAGAGAAACGTCAAATGAAAACAATTTTAAAACTCTGGATCCCGTAAGTTGTTCAGCCAATTGCTTATAGACGGTATAACATATTCTGAACCCCTACAAATAATATCACGCGTGTATTTCCTCGAAGGGATAGGAAAAAAAGTGTAGTACACTCTAAATTCGATTCACTAGTTATGTTGCAAGTTGCGAGGACACTTTTTTTATCCGATCCGATCCGATATTTCGATCCCGCCTGATGGAAAGCGCGGATACGTCCTAAGATGTAGTACGCATGCCCAGTAAGAGCCTATTTACCCTTGTTTTGAAGAGTCCTACGTTATATGTATCCGGAAACACAGACGCCGGCAGAATGTTCCACCCCTGTGAAAATGACTAACTGTGATTGAAAATTACTGTGACTCATAAAAGTATGTGAGTGCTTTCATGATTTCTATTTTAATAAACACCAATCAATGTGAATCAATTTAATTGAATTAAAGATTTTCACCTAATTGATTAACTTTAACTAACATAGTTCAGAATTGACATAAGTAATCAGACAACGCTGTTGATACAAAGAATTAGAAAGACTTTATAATGAATATAATAGATGCCCGCAAAATTTAGAATCATATTTTGTCATTTCCTAGTCACCTACAAATGACTACTGGCTTTAGATCACGGCGCAGTTTCTTTCAAGAAAACAAAAGACCTACCATGCGAAAAGGACAAAACGAGTTTTTCTATTCCCAAATAAAACCTGCCTACATTCAAAGTTACATCTTGATTTAGAATCACCAATGGTTAAGACATTCAATTAAATCCTATTAAGTATCTTTTCTTCCGAGACTATTCAATGCCTCCTCAGAAATTTTATATTCTTTTAAAGAATTGCACACATAAAAGCTTGGGAAGACTTCACTCTCATTTTTATTGGTAATAACATTGCAAGTGTGGTAAATAGACGCAACAAATATAGGGGAGTTGCGAAATTATCCAAAATTCATAGATTGCCAAGGCCTTAGTTCCGTTATCGGATATAGTAGAATATAACGTGGCATTTCAAAGTTCAGTCTGAAGTTCATCAGTTACCTTCAACTGTGAGACCATAATTCTCAGTCATTGAGTAATTGTGAACCTGAAACTAAACCCTGACTCCCCTTTGAAAATTTACTACCGGGGACCGCCCATC
>DWME01003056.1:0-19222 GCA_018244795.1 Parelbella ahira ahira | reverse complement strand
CGACACAGCTGGTCAAGTGGTTCTAGGTTCAATCCAAGAGTGTGGTACTATTGGGATTTTCTGATTTGAAATTCCTGATAGAGTGTACTACATTCCTCTGCCTATCTATTCGGGAATTACAAGTGTGATGTTACGTTTTTTTACAACTCTACAAAATATATCCGATACAAATGCGGTCTTCACGATCGTTTTTGCCGGGCATCTGCAAAATGTGGAATGAGCTTTCATCCGAGGTTTTCCGGAACATTATGCATAAAAAACCCGGCAATGCATTGGCCACTGCTCGGACGTTGCGAATGTCCATAGGCGACGGTGACAGCTCATTAGCATATGATATAAAAAAATTACATTTCCACCAAAAAATAAAGTTAAAAAGTATGATTTCTCGCTATCTGCGTTCTTAAAAGTATCTAAACGATGTGTACAGCACCGGCTCTCAATTTCCCTGTCGTTCAACCAACGTGCCATTAACGTTGAACAACGGCATTCAATGTGGACGCCCAACAAAACTTATTCCGCTCAAAATAACCGTTATCTGGCTTGCATATGTCATCATATAAAATTAATTATGTTGTACTTATATAATATACGTCTATCGTACCATTAAAGTCTTGTTTACCAAGGGAGATAAGGTTCATGAGTTAATTATAGGTTCATTAAGATAACCTAAGCTTACCTTTCGCATCGCGTCTCTTTTTACAACCAATATTCAGTTCAATTACCTTTACATATCGCTTTTATGTATAATTTTGTCCGATAAACTCATTTTTTTATTATTTATACTTATTGTGCAAGATAAACACTGCATAACATATTTTATGATAATATTATAATTTAACCCTGCCCTACCCAGAAAGGACCTGGCGTAACGATAACAATAACACCATTTAGTTCAGAGTTTAATTAAAATCACTGCTTAAATTAATTCCGTGATATCTGCAAGCATATTTGTATATAGAAGATAATGTATACTAAATACTTATGATCAAAAGGAAGATACCGCATCTGTGTACATGACGGCACAGCAGCGAGTCTAATAGCGTTTGTAAATACATTCGATAATTACTAAAAAAAGCTAATTTGGAATAAGTCACATCGCACTGTGAAAGTCAAAATTATGTTGTTTTATATTGTTCAATAACAAACCAACAGACGTTACATTCTTTCATCCTTCATTTCGTATTTCAACGGTGTGCACAATTTGATGTCACATTAAAAAATATACTAAACGGTTTTCCAAACGCACTGAGAAAAGGATAAATTCAACAGTGACCCTCGCAACGACAAATATTTTGTTCACAAAATGGCGGACCGGTGAAAAGCGCGGGAAAGTGTATCATTGTGAAATCATTTTTAGACTGTTTTATTTCGCAACGAATGGAAATATTTTTCCACTACTAAATAACACAGTAAAATGAAATAACATGAGACAACATGATTATTAGTTAAAAACAGAAATAAAAAAAAAAAATCATTACAGCATTCTGTATTACGAGATCTGAAAACTATCAATTCATTCGACGTACAGCAAATGTTTTCAGTTAAATTAACTGCAATTTACCAATTATCAATTAACCTTAATCCAATTAATTGATAAAACTGGGGCATTTAACCGTGTTGAACGTAAGGACGACGTTTTGTGGTCGCAAAGGTCACGTTCATGGTCGTTTACAAGGCATTTTTTTGTAGATTTTGACTGCAAAAGTACTTTGTTGTTGTTAGAATAGGATATTATTATATAGCTTCATTTATATCGTCACAATTATAAGCCATTGCTGACTGCGCGACCAGTAATGTCACTTTATAGCTACCACACGCACACATACTCGTAAGTACATATAGATACATATTATGTAACGTACATATTCACACTCATTCATATTAGAAATACATTGTGAAACTTAATAGCAGTATATTTAATACAAAAAGAGGCAAAGAATACTTAGGGCGTGTTCCTTAGACGCAATCTTTTTCTGCGCACGCACCGCCTTTATCTCAAACTGCACATGCGCTCCAACTGTGTTCTATGTAGAGCTAACGTCAGTCTATTGTTTTATATCAAACAAAAACAATATCTTCTCCACTATATAAATAAAAGTCTGTGTTGATTTTATTTATCCTAAAGAGTTGTATATTCGCGATTTATTGGGAAATTACTGTAATACTTACTGAAGCATTAGCGTCCGTCTGCGTTGTACGTGAGACAGGTGGGACATGAACAAATCGCTAATTACATCAATTAGCGATTTAGTAATGAGTCATAATACCTAATTGATATTTAAGCGAATAATTAAGCGGTGCGAAGGTGTGTACTGTACAGGCGCGCCAGTATTTAAAGATGCACTTCATCGTCGTTTTCACCATCATCATATCTCAGTCTGCTGCTTGAGATAGGTATTCCCCAATAAGCGGCATAGCGTCCTGACCAGTCTTTTGCAGAAAACTTATAAGATATTAATATAAAAAAGTGTTCCACAATTTATTACTCATTTATTCTATATACCGGATGAACTATTCAAACTTGCATTACATAAAATCAGCTTCTCTTATATTAAAAATCCTATTTTATCGATATCAAGGGTTAAACCACACGCACATCCCTAAAATAACTACGTCGGGGCTAAGTTAGGGGTGAGCATGCGCGGGAAAACTCCACCATTTTGTTTTCGGTTCGGCAAACTTCGGGTATCGTCGGAAATTTTCGTGAATTGCAGTCGACTGTGAACCTATAGAGTTTTTGTGCAATATTAATGAAATCTATCTTCTATCTCGTTGCTTGTCTAGGCGTTATAAAATGACTGTTAAAAGTACCTTTACGTATCGTGTATTCAACGTTTTCAAAACATGACCTTCATTGAGTGTATGTATGTACCTTATAATGAATAAAAATTATGAATTTGAATTTGAAAATGATATAAACCGTTCTGAACAAATATGGCAGAAGTTGAAACTGTAATTGACACTTACACAATATATTTCGCTTTTATGTAAATCAAATACTCGATAGATTTACGTTTTATCGTATAAAATGTGAAATTTAATTACATTTCTTAATGCCTCCTTTTTCCATATTCTGAAATTTACATAATTTCTTTTGCATGAATATTCATTAGCATTAGTCCTGCTGTGAGCATTTTTTTTTATATATAAAAAACAACAATATAATATAAAATATATCTCACGTTTGCGGGTGTATTTTTTCTAATATACTACACGATAAAGTGATTTTTCAAATAAAAAAAAACAATAGGGTCTGAAAATTGTAACAATTGCAATGAGACCCGAACGGTTATTACGCGGGACCTTGAATCGATAGTCTGGTCTATATTTAGCTTCGGCGCTAGGGTGAATGGAGGGGAGACATTTCTGAATAGCAAAAGGGACCTCAGGCACTTCTGATTACATAAACACATGACAACAGTGCCCGTGTCTAACAGTGGAACGACAAAAGGGTCGACAAAACACACGACCGAATAAATTCTATTTATTATTTTAGAACATATCAATCAGCCAAATACGATGGACCTATTTTAATTGTAAAAATTGTATGTCTATTAGTTGGAATATAATATTTGAAATCAAATATAAATGTAATATATTATATTAAATTAAATATTGGATTATTATAATTTAGAATTTCCAGTAGTGACTCGGAGTCTGGGTCTGTCCCGGTGCACGACAATAGGCTCACCACCTAAGTATTCTATGGGACTTAAAAACCTAACTGACGAAACGTGGGAGTGTGTTACACTCCTCTGCCTACCCCTTCGTGGATTACACGCGTGAATATACGTCTTTTTTAAAGACGTAACTGGTGAAAACTGGTAGCGCGAAATCTTGGGAACCGACTTGCGTAACAAAGAGAATGATGAACGTAATCAAAGCACAATGTCTGTAAGAATAGAGATACTTGGCAGTCAGTACTCTCTGCCTACGCTGTAAGAGGTCTGACGTCACTCTATGATATCAATATTTTGTCGGGAGCACGTATTCGTTTTAATTTCGTCAGCCGCTAGTTCAAGAACGTAATATAACTAGATATTCAGTTTGAAGGAATATTTTACGCGCGCTGTTGATGGAACCGGCCGCGACCTTCGACCGCGAGCTGGCTGCTGGCCAAATTTATAACAAAAATCGATGCAATACGCCTACATGCACTAAGTTATTCGCTCCATGCAATATTTACTGACGCTAGCATTTAGTTTAATTGTACATTTCCAAATATTACAATAAACCTGAAGACTTCACTGATGCTATTTAGAAACTGTCCGTTTTCAGATTGTTTCTCATCAGCCTACTCCCGTCCACTGCTGGACACAGGCATCTCCATTTTATTTTTTTTATTTTTTAATCCTACTCCCATCCACTGCTGGACACAGGCATCTCCAGCAGCGAGCCACGGAAACCGATCTTTAGCTCTTCCGACCCAAGTGCAGCCAGACACTTTCCACATTCTATTATGTTGTCAATGTTGACGAAAAGCAATCTGCTCCGATTGTCACACATACATCGCAAAATCACTCGTGTCGTGTACTATTCTCGTGACGTTTAAAGTTTTGCTTTAGGTGCTCCGTTAGCTGCCGAGCCTACTTCAACAGCTTCAGGTCTCACTGAAAATCTGTGCTGTTTTAGTTATCTGACAGTAAAGACCTTAAATCCATTGTAAAAACTAATCTTTGTAAAAAGGCTTATTACAGGGTAAACGATTACTTAAATGAATAATACGCTCGGTGTGATGTGACTCCAGCTCCACAATAAATAACTCATAGTATAATATCTTAATATACCATGTATGTACTTATTTGAAACGACCCTTAAGCACACCTATGGAGTTTCTTTCGCCGTTTCTTCTCCATAGCGAGATATCTTCCGAAGCGGTGGTAGTTTCATTTTGACGTGCAAAAAGTGTTCTATTGAACCTATTTTGAATAAATGACTTTTGAATTAAGTATTCGTAAAAATCGTAAGTATATATTTATGTGTAGCTTATCAACCTTCTTTTTACCACAGCAAAGGCTTCGCTTAGTTTGAAATCAGATACCCGTTAATAGCAGTGACCCAAGCTATGTATTTATATTATATTTCTACTATATATTCCAATAGTACACCGTAAGTATATCAGTATACAGTGTCTGTATACAGTATATCGACTGCCTCGTTGGTCGAGCGGTTGCAAGCGCGACTGCCGATCGGGAGGTTTTGGGTTCAAATCCCGGGTTTCCCATTGGATTTTTCTAATTTAGAATTTAGATTTAGAAATCAATGCTCGATGTATGGCAATATGCTCACCACCTATCCATGGGACTTAAACGTAACTGGTAAAACGCGGGGGTGTAGTTCACCCCTCTGCCTACCCCTTCGGGGATTACAGGCGTAATGTAACGTTTTTTTAATTTTTTATATATTATATCAGTACACAGTACATCCGTAAAGAGTATTTGAGTATAGAGAATGTACTATACACTATACCAATACACAATATGTATTATAATAATACAAGTGAGTATGACATTATGCTCATATTTAGGTGCAAGATTCTGACAAGCCATGCGTACTCAGTGACGTCACGATCGTCATTTGTCTTTTAAGCCAAAGCCTTGATATAGCGATTACGTATATTTTGTGTCTCGATAAGAAACGAGACTCTCGTATCACCTTCGGTAACGCATATAGTATTGTTGTCCAATGCCCGCCGAGTGACGTATACGCTAGGTGTGCATACCTAAAGCGAGGCGGCTGGGTGAATCATGATCGTGGTATGCTTTAAAGCCTCGTCGCCTTAAATGCAAAGTTATTTATAACTGTCAATGCAATCGACTACGTTCATATGTACGTGTAGTTAGGGTACGGGGTAGAATATCACCCGAAAGTCGTTTATAATTGCGTCAGCTTATTTTATTATCATAACTTACTTGTAGACGATCATGTAGAACGACTTTATCGAATGTTTAAGAGGCGAGAGAAGGTTGGCTGGATCGTAGATGGAAATTCTTAATCTCTGCCTATCTCAATGAGAAATAAGAGATACAGTATGTATGTATGTTATTTGTTATTACATAAGTTTTTAAGATGAAATAATACTCGCTATAACGGTGATGGAGAATGTTGTAAACAAACCATGCGCTGTAGTTCTCCGAAATGTTCTCCAAAGCAAATTAAAGCTCCAAAGCATTACGACATAGGGTTCTCGAAGAAAAGCGCAAAGAGAACTCTCCTTTAAAGCCGGCAAGATATTGGCCAGTCCTCGGGTGTTGCAAGTGTCCATAGGCGATAGTGACCACTTACCAGCAGGTGGGCCGTCTGAATTTGCTAGGCTAAATATAAAAAAAATGATAAGCGTCTTAGAAGACTCCAGAATGTTCTCTCAGTTGTGTGAAGCGTGTCAAGTCGCACTTGACCTTCGTAGTAATATGACTAAAAGTTATCTCATTTCGAAAAGAGATCCATACAGCAGTGGAATGATAAAAAGTATGATGATATAACATGCTGTTATTTTGTGTCTGCATCAGTGTTTCTGCTAAAACCGCTTTACCAGTGTGTTGGTGACGCGCAAACAAAAGACAATTGGACGTCAATTACTGTAATTAAATATTTGGCTCTTTTATCAGTTGCGGCCAAAACCGAAACTGACACTTACTACTCGCATGTCATTCAGTTAAAATTGAGTGTAATTATTGTTTTGCGTCGATTATGTCAAATACTTCAATTTATTACAGTGAATTTTTGAATACTGATACAGATAAAACGATTCTCGAATTACTGACGAATGCTAATAGTCCTATTTGTATAATCCTTAAGGTGCTTCTTCTAAAAATCCTAACGTCGGTGACTTAAGACTGCTATTTACTCGTAATCTGTCTGTACCTTTAAACGAGCAATTCTTGTAAGTACCTATATCTGTATACATTCACCGGCACAATTGACCGCCCACCTTTTATTTCTTTTAAATAACACTAGCGAAACCCGTGCGAATAATTCGCATTAAATAAGTATAATAATTATCATTTTACAGAATTAAAAAAATATTCATTTTATTTTGTCTTTATTTATTACAAAACTTCTTTATAAACAATATTTGAAGTGTAGATAAATTTTTTTACTAAAATTGACATATAGAGGCGCAAGTATCAAAAGCGTTGAGCTGAAGCACCACTATACAACGAGTATCTATACGTTAGTTGATTTGTGAAATTGAACAAAAAATTTACCGACCATCAATCATATTAACGTTATTACAAAATTAAATCCGTCAGATTGCAGTATTGCTGTATTGTGTCTCAATGTACATATATCCACATACATATAGGTATAATAATTATTTTTAATATAATTAGTTGATTTATAAAAACAAAAGCAACAATAAATTTTTTTGTTGTTGATGCCGGTAGAGCAAGCAATTATCTATAAAATGATATATAATTTATGTGGAGTAATTGCGAGGTTTTTTCTTAAAAGGGAGGCAAACATCTTAACCTTAGCGTATTATATATGATATTTGGTAGCAGTGCTTTATGCTTACTCCTTAAGGGACTTGGTAGGGTAATAATAATAATTCTGAGTCCACACTTCACTACTTACATTTATGGTCCCTCATGGAGCAGCCAGTGAGCCTATTGCCTTAAGAAAAATAAATGATTAACACTAATGTTTTGGTTTAATTACGAGTTACTGGTTAATTAATAAATTTGGTTTAATAATCACTTATATATTAGTGCTTATTCTCTATCATTCAATGTTCGAGTAAAGATTTAATATGGTGTATTTAACTTCCAAGATGTTCATATGTGAAGTTTGCTTTTTTTTACAATGTAAATATTAAAAAAATATGATTGATATTTGAAAAACGTCATACTAGATACAATAATAAACTATTATAGTGGCTGAAATGGAGCAAAACTAACATTTGTGTGAACTTGAAACTTGACGCAGTAGCAATATGAGTGTTGGTGTCTCTTCAGTTGTTGGAGGAGTACCTGACGGAGGCGGGGCTGCACGCGCTAGAGGCGGGCGATGTTGACGCCGCTGCGGACGCAGTGGTGCCCAACTTCACGGAGCTGGCGCTGCTGCTGCAGCAGTCCGTCAACATCTACAGCCACAAGGTTGACTTCCTCTACCAGCACGTGCTCAGCGTGAGCGATTCACTACTCAACAGTACCCAGTAAGTATATACTCTGTTTGCTAATCGACTTATAAGTATGGGTCGTATATAAAAGGTGATAAACGTAGACGAAGCAATGTTCAATGTCCGCCCCATAAGGGACTTGGTGTGATGGTTTATAATTACTACTAATAATGATATATAGTACACATATCCAAATCATCGGCCAGGGTCCTACCGAACGCCGTCTCACAAAGCTGCTATAGAGAGTTTGTCTTTGTTTTCAAAGTGTTCAAGGTTTAAAGCACTCATCTAAGCGTTTGCTTTTCACGCTGTTGTTCTGAAAGCGAAATCTTGTATTCATGTGAACATTTCTGTGCAATATTTTGTAGATAAGATTAGATTAGAGTACACTACTCCATTAACAGTTGCATCTTGTATCAATTGCATGCGTCTACAAATTAAATGCAATCAATTAATAATGTAATTACAATTTATTTTATAATTAGCAACTGTAATATTTTTTAATTAACGAGCGTACATTTAATTGGTGTTCCGTCTTCACAAAAAATATTTATAGACCGTCGTGAACGGGGCCAGGCCGATAATGATGATATAGATGATGTTATCTATACATTCTACGCTCAGTTCTATAAATTGTGTAATTTATACGAGTAAGTGAAGAATTCACAAAAGCGTACATAATTGCCCGAGACAATTTACCGAGTCGAGCCGATGAACTCTATAATGTCCTCTTGAATATTCATTACTGAAATAATGAGTAGTAATTGACTTCCAGTCAGAAAAAAAAGTTAAATAAAAAGAATGTCAAACTTACACATTTAAAAATAATTCATTAAAAATGCTTATAGGCAGTAAATCAAGCGTTTGCAGGGGTGATATGAAAACCTATACAAGTGTACATTCGAAATTTATTTTCGTTTCCGAAAAATATCCCCGTGACACAATGTCACTTATGATTTGCTGATGAAGTATTGCATAAGACCATCAATTGGTTCTCGCTTCAACACAAGCCATTGTCCTGTGATTGTGTCCGCCGTGGCGACGGCGCTCTCGGTTCCGTTCTGGCCAAATATCTTTTTTACATACGGACCCGCCGGGTTCCTTCCACATTCATCAATTTCTTTATACATGGTATAAAGAAATGAATACGAACATGAAACGAGTATACAAACATGTAAAGCATTATCCAAGCTGCGGGCTCCTAAAGATAAATTAAGCAAACATTTGTGTAGTGATACGTAGACAACGCGGCTCATTTTTTAAAGCATTCCTTACACTTTGTTACATAGTGAACTTAATGAGTCAATGGGTATCGTTGTACACGTTTCCGTTATATCGATGTCCTTGAATTAATATCTGTTAGCCAATTACAATGCGAAACTATGTATATGTAGCTCTTAAATTAGACCATCACGCTAGGTTCCGTGCGGGGTAGGCAGAGAGCACCCAGTGTCAAATATCTAAAATTATAGACCTGACGTGCTTTTTCTACATGCATCACTCTTTTCATATACATATGTACATACGTATGCTCTATTGCTTTCGGAACTGGATATTAATTGTCTGTTACAATAGCGGTTGACACGGAGACTCGCGGCAAAAATGATCAGGAACACTGATCGATGTTTATTAACAATTTAAAATTGTTGTTTACACTATAGACATAGTTTTACAAACACGATATTGATACATTCAATAACAATAATATCAAACTATGTATTATAATGAAATTATATGTCATATTCTCACTACACAGTACACACACAGAGGGCATATTCTTGTACAATTTTAATATTTGATTCTTTTTAAAACATGACTGTATAAACATTATTCTAGTTTCGTTTTTTGTCAAATAGGGGATGGGCGATGTATGCCACATTTAGCGTATCATATCATCATGAACCGCAACGCGCTTTTGCAGAGAGGCTGTGGCGACGGAAAACACGCACACGCCCAGCGGCGCGCGCCGGAAACGCAAGAGTTCAGCGCCCAGCGATTTCGCGGCCTTGGAGCTGGAGCCGTGCGCCGGCGCGCGGCGCGACGGCGGCGCCCCGCGCCCGCCGCCCACGCTGCCGCGCATGTACATCGAACTGGAGCCACGGATACTCTCGTCCAGCGACGCGCTGCTAGTCGACTACGCGGCCGAGCCCATCGGCCTGCTCGCCGACTTCCAAGTCACCTGGCGCCTCAAGGTACGCGGATCGCGATCGTTCAGAGCCTATGCTATTTGTTATACGTCATAAGCGTTTTTTTAGTCGTCCGAGGTGGAATGTCGGTTGCCGAGTTATTCATAAAGAGCTAGTAACAATTGGCAGAACGGGCTGTTGGTGGACGAGTTGGAGGGCGGCAGCGGCGGGCAATCGTCGCTGCGCGCCTTGCCGCTGACAGAGCTGCAGGCCGCCATCGCAGCCGCGGCGCCGCCGTCGCCGTCGCCGTGCCCGTCGCCCGGCGCGCCGCCGTCGCCGTCGCCGTGCGTGTCGCCCGGCACGTGGCCGGCGCCGCTGGCCGAGCTGGCCGAGCTGCCCGCGCCGGAGCCCGCCGCGCCGACCGCCTGCAGCACGCCGTTGCCGCACCCGCCGCCCCTCAAGAAGGAACGGAAGCGCCGCAGCGATGTCCGTCTCGATGACATTGTAGAGGGCACCGTTAAGCTGCTCATCAGTCAAGGTGTACTTTAAATCCATTTTTCTCCCGTTTTTATTAACGCTTTATTTTCGATAACAGTTATATCTTGACCCCATATATCCTTTGCAGAATTGCGGCAGAAACTACATGAAATTGAGGAATTTTGTATTCCGGAGACATGGATTTCTCGTGTAGTGGCGTGCCGCAAAAATCGCATACTAAAGGAAAGGCGCCGTTTGAAAGAGGATGAGCTAAGACATCCCACCTCAGGTGATAAATCTTACCCGTTTTACCTTTTCACATCTAAATTTATAGGTTTAGCAATATCTTATTTACTGAAACTTAATTGTACATTTCCATTATTACAGATTTTCGTGGTTTTGATATATTCAACGCTACAGACATTGGAGGTAAGTAATTGCGTCGTTTCGAAACATATTATGTTTGTTTAATTTACTTGCTTTGAATTTTATTGAGTTACTCAGTAAACTTAGCGATACACGTTCGAAGTTACGCGTTGTATGGGTGATTATTAACTTGTTGCGCTTATTGAAGTTCGTAGTGGGATACAATACTCGTGACACAACCGTGTTAAGCAGTCGTGTAATGTTACCTGTCTGTCCAATTTATTTATGGACCATTGTCAATGAATTTTCCATAAAAGTGAGCGTGACTTGAAAATAAATGCTCTCACTTCTCCTATACCTATTCTGATTACCAAATGAATTGAATCATCAGAGGAGAGTTGCTCATTATGAAAGTTATATGGTTATCTATTAACCATTGTTGTTGACAAAGGAGGCAGGCGTCATGCTAGACGACAATATCGTGGCATTCATAGATGAAAAACACTGATACAAACATTCTCAGCGAAGACTGAGCATTCAAAACATGAACATGGTAGTTTCTGGATGTAGTTCCAGGTTGTCTAGGAATTGAGCACTATTGTCTAAAACAAATTTAAGACCTGTCTATAGATAATATATAATTACGTACTTTGGAGAAAACAGGTGACGAAGGATTAACACTGTTTGGTGGAGATTTTCTATTTCAGGTAAAGAACATCTCTGAGGTGATACGATTGATAGATAGGCGTATAGCAGGATGTTATTTCGGCAGGATTTGCGGGTTTTGACACATCGGAAGCTGCAGAGGCGGCGGCGGAGGTGGCTGCGGCGCTGCGACGCACACGTCGCGGCGACGATAGCGACGACGACGGTTTCTTCGAGCAGTCCTCGCTGGGGGACTCTGACGATTCGGCACATCACCACCAGGTACATACGTTTACAACTCGATATAGCATGAAAGATTAAACTACTCGTACAATCAGATACTCATGAAATACGCGGCATATTACCAGACATCAATTACAGATGTATCGTGAGTAGACTGAAAGGTTATCACATTTGATAGTTACGTTTTGGTAACATTTAATTCAGTTTTCGTATTCTGTTTCTGATATACGAAATAATCTGTATGTTAATATTTCTGTTGACGACATCTTATGCCCTAACAGCCTGGGACGGGTCCGGTGACAGAGAGCGCGGTAGGGCTGGCGGCGGGCGCGACGGAGTGGGCGGCGTGGCGCGACGGTGTCGTGGCGCGCGCGGCGGCGGCGGAGGCGCGCGGCTTCGCAGACATGCGCGCCGCCGGCCGCTGCGTGCTGGCCGCCGTGCAGGCGTTGCCGCCGCTCCCCACCTTCGACGACGTGCTGGCCGCCACCGTCGAAGAACCCACAGACGTGTCTCGCATTTTCCTGGCGACGCTCTTCTTGGTTAGAATTTTCTGCATCTTCTAACTCCCCTATTTACACATCACATAAATTTGTTTCGATAAAATATCGTCATTCATTCCTTCTACATATGAAAAACATCTAAGGACCTCTTTTCAATCCTAATTATTACACCTTTTTTCGCTCCACATAATTCTCATGTACCATTATTCGAACTTTTTTTTATATTATCTCCTTTATTTAAGAATAATGACGATAATTCACGAGGTATGACAAGTCATACCTCGTGAATATGTGTTTTAGTTATAGTAATGTATGAACTCGCTTCACTTATCGTCTCCAATTGAAATAGACACATTTCGTCATAATTTCGTTCATTTAAACGTGGCAGGCCAACTCGGGCAAGCTGGAGATCGTGCCGGACGCGCGGCCGCTGGCCGTGGGCTCGTTCGCGGTGCGCGCGCGCGTGGCGTGACGCTGCGCCCCGCCGGCGCCGGCCGCCACGTGACGCGCCGCGCCGGCGCCGCCCGCCACGCGACCGCGCGCCGCCGCTCCGCTAGAGACACTGCCAGCTGGTACAGTTTAACGTACGTCGCTGCTGTAGGACTCAGATAGAATATCTGTAAGGGTACGACCGGTGCTAGTAAATCCAAGGTTATACATGTTTCCATGGAATGGCATATATTTTGCTACATTTTAAATTCCTGGATACATATTTATTCGTTGAATGATTAGTATTGGATCGCTCCTCGTTTTTCGTCAGTTAATGGAATATTGACTTAGTGCAAGGGACACGCTAGTTAATTTGACCTGTGAATATTAATAAATATTTTTTTGTTTCGATTGTAAATAATGTAATAAAATGTATATAATATAAGTGTATGCTGTGCAATAAATGTTAATATATAATAATAAGGACTCTGAGCATAGCCCGCTCCTTAGCTCGCTGACAGACTGAACTGCTGGATTAGGCGCACGTGAGTGTCCACGTTTCAGTTCCGCATGTCAATACTGATAGGACGCACTGGTTGAAAACTTTAGTTTTCAAGCACTGCGATATGGATGACGAGAAGACTCCTCGTAGTTAACCAAATGCGGACCAGTCCAGCTGAATCCTCCTCTTGGCCTAACTGCACTATCTGCCCGAGGTATGTTTACTTCGAAACAATTTCGAGAGGATAACCATTTGCGACAATACGTCTTGGATCAACGTTTGTAATCATCATACTTTTGGTTTTGTCCAAATTCATACTGAAATTCATATGTATGTTTGACCCATTTGTCATTCCACTGTTGGAATATGGGTCTCCTCTCATATTAAGAGGGTTAAGGCCATAGCCTGCTACGCTGGCCAAGTGCGGGTTGGCAGACTTGACACACCTCAGAAAATATTATTTTTTTGTTTTATAAATTATAGATTTCTATTTTAAATTCTAATTTTAGAAATTCATATATCTTATGCTTATTTAGTAAATTAATGTACCGTAATTGAAGGTCCAAATGCAAAACAATTAATGACCACTAACAAATTGATAATAATAAATTTTATTTAATGCATGTATTCTTTAATTGATATATTCGTATAAATGTTTAATACACAATATTTTCATAATATAATATCCTATACATAATCCTATATATTATCCTAAATATAATATATTATCCTATATATATTTCTCGTGTCACAATGTTAGTTACCATACTCCTCCGAAACGGCTTGACCGATTTTTATGAAATTTTATATGGATATTCAGTAGATCTGAGAAACGGTTACTTTCTATTTGTCGTACCCCTAAATAATAAGGGTTGTCCACCCGTAACATTTTTTTTAATTATTTGACGAAATTTTTTGTTTTTATTTTTTTATGATTCCGAATTCAAAATACATATAACCATAAATTTTCACCCTCCTACGATCAACCTCTATTTTTTAATAGCGATATAAGTATTGCCGTACAGTCGGTATTGCTATGTTAAAGTTGAACTACTATGTTTAATTCATTCAGTTCGTTTTATTTTTATAGGCTGTCATGGTCCATAACGCACCATGTCTCTTTCAGTCATAGACCCTATCCACTTATACGTAACATCAGGCCTGTAATCACCGAAGAGGTAAACAGAGGAGTGTAGAACACTCCCACGTTTTACCAGTTACGCTTACGTCGCATGGAATAGGTGGTGAGCCTATTGGCATGCACCGGGCACCATTCCAGACTCCGAGTCACTACTAGGATAAATTAGAAAAATCCAATAGCATCCGACCCGGGATAGTAACCCAGGACCTCTCGATCGACAGTCGCGCTTGCAACTACTCGACCAACGAGGCAGTCAAATCCTCATATACTTACTATAAGTTATATTTTATTTAATAACCAAAATATTGACTAAAACTAATTTAAATGGCAAAATAATGTTTGCCAGGTGAGCTAATTTTATATATAAATGTTTCTGAGTAGTTATGACTTACATAGTTTATAATTTTTCTAAATTGTATTGGGTTTTATATACATAGATCATGGAAATAGACATTCGAAAACAATGTGTACGAAACATATTTACAAATACATATATGTAACGTGTGTAGAATATAATTGTATATTATATATAAATATTATGGCGAGACAGTGTTCGTAGTGGTAGGCAGAGGTATGCAGACGGCTTCCCTATAGTCACACTGGACACTTTTCCAACTAATTTTTTGTAGTAAGTACTGCACTATATTGTTTTACATCATTGTGTAGGTTTTATGACAATTTTGAAATTGTTTTTTTTTTTTACATATTGAACTATTTGTGTAACAATAAGGATTACGATTGCCAGTGCCCATTAGTCATCACTGTGTGGCAGCTCGAAAGATGTATCAGCCAAGATGAAACAAATTAAGTATAGGTAACGAATATATCAACCTGCTTCGATCTGGTGGGTAAAATGGATGTGCCTCCAGACCTATTCTATCGAGGCCGATCGCGCACGTCTGGAGACACTTATTATGTCGATTCATATAAATACAGTATAATATAGCAGAGCGCGTGTACAGGAAATGTTGACGATCTATAGATAGATCGATCGTGCAGGTGGACAGACCGGCTCAGAGAGCAGAGCCGCATTTTCATTTAAGATAAATCTTTAGCACACTTCAATAAAATCTATTTTTGCATTTCAGTTCTTTTGTGGCAAGTACTCTAAAGTTTTATTTTAAATAGGATCATAATCCGCTCTGCTCTCCTTATACTTCCGTTACCAAAATGTTCAATGACTGTCCTATATTTCCTTGTACAGAGATTTAATTTAAAAAAATGTAACACTCGCCGCTCACGGCACCTGTTCACGTTGTATCAGTTGACTTTACTGGGAGCTTTGGTTATGAATCTATTAAATTGTTTCAAGGTGCCTTCGCATTTGAAGACACCCAAAACTGATTGTTTAATACTTAATCTTAGCGAGCTCCATATGTACTTGTATCGAGATAGCATCTATTTAACGTTTCTCTGTTGTCGTAGCGACCACATAGTTAACATTAAATTTGTGTGAATGCGGGGCAGGGTCGTCTAGTTGTAGAGGACGATATTAAACTGTATCGCTGTGTTCAATGCCCGCTAAATACTGAATGTTTCTTACATGCCGTGAGAGGCTACGCGAGAGCATATTTGACGTAATTAATTAAGATTCATATCGTAGGAACTACCGTGTACAAGTTATTGCTAAAGATGAAATTTAAGTCTACTGTATTATCCATAAATTGGAGTTATAGTGGCCAATTTGTGAGCCGTCCTTTTATAAATGACTATAATATCATCTAGACGTTAGATTAAGTGAAACTTAATTATTGTAATATTGAGAAAAGTACCTGTGTTTACTTTTTGTAAAAATTTAAAAACTGTTAAATATTTTTTGTACTCAGATTTTATAGCAGAAGGCAATATTAAGGAAAGGAGGTTGGTCAAGGCGGGAAGCCCGTTTTATTTTGTTTTACGGGGGTGACGGACGGGGGGGACTATTCAAAGGTACCCGGTACCCTGGGAGTGATACCGAGTTATGTGGTATGTGGTAACAGTTACCGCACTAAAAGACCCTCGGTGGCCTCCCTCGGCGCTAGTAGGTGGGCTCGGGCATCTCCAGCGGAGCGCACCGGTGTCCTCCTAGCGCAGCGCCCCAACAGGCCCAACACCTGGGAGAAGCATAGTGCCTCTTCTTATGCCCTCCGATTCAAACGACGATATGCGGCCACACATACCGTCGTCCTTCGCGGGATCGGCATCTGTACGGTCCGAGCACCCCTTCTAGCCGTTCGCAACCCCGGTAGCTTCCTTTAGGTCGTCTCTTATATTACGATAGGCAGGAGATACCATAGCTCTTTTTCTGGTACCGAGCTACAGGGACAAGGCGAGAAGCCCTAGCGAGCCTTTCATATCTTTTGAATCAATCTTATAGAAAGTTTTTAATGTGATTGTAATTATAAATGTAAAAAATATAACTTTTCATGTAAATAATTCTTTTGTATCAGATATTTTATTAAAAAAAAGTTAAATTATGGAGAGTTTTATGTCGACATCGTTTAGAGAAAGGCAACACAAAATCATTCCATTCTTTACTCATTGGAAATTCAAACTGTGCCTTAAAATGTATTCGATATTTAACGGGCGCTGGACACGGACATGTAAATATTGTGTAACAATACTTAACATTTAAGGGCTCTGAGCTGTTGTACTTTGTTTAAAGAATATAATATATGTATGTATAATTTTGTTGTGATTATTAAAAAGTCGTGTGACTTTCACTGACGTGGCCAAAATCGAATAAACCAATTGTTATTTGATTTGTAAATGAAGCTGACCACGATGGATTGTTTTATTCTTTTTTTTTATTCAAGTATCCTTTTTAATAGTATTACAATCGTCCATCTTATCCCTATTCCTTGCAAAATAGGCATATGTGACGCTGTTGCTCAATATCAAGTTTATGTTCTTAAACAATATAGTTCCAAACTGGCCGTTAGTGGCGGCTGACTTTTCGATTATGCTTTATTATTCCGTATTTGTAAACGTATCTCATTTTATTACATTTTGACTATTTAGAATCTTTAAAGATTAACTATTATTTCACTGGCTAGTAGTTAAAGTTGCTGTCTACTGACTATTGTTGAAGCTTTATGGTTTCGTGTCCCGGTTGGTTAAACTTCTAGCGTCAATACGATGACTTGAAAATTGCATTTGGTCGAACTGATTTTTTGAAGATGTAAAAACAAATCGTCATATGTCTTAAGAAAGCATATAACACTGAAGGGGCACAACATTAGATCGATGTCGTATCTTTCTTCCATCCCGATATATGTAGTATAGTATAACAATTGAATGATCCAAATATTAGATTTGTTATCACAAATGTAAAATCACGCTTTTGTTAACCCGAACAGGTAGGCAGCTTGTAGAACACACCCACGATTTACTAGATTCTATGCCCATATTGGTTTAGATGGTAAGTCTATTACTGCACTCCAGGCATAAATCGAGATTCCGAGCCACTACTAGGAATTTCAAAGAAATTTAGAGAAATTTTCTTTCGGTGTTTTTTAAATAAATTATCAATCTGATACATGAAGTTATAGCATGCGAGAAGTTTCAGGAATGGTCTACAAAGTTAACCGCCTGATTGCTTATGCAACTGCATACAAGCAGAGCATTATCAATTAAAGAGCAAACATAAATTATTGTTATTGTATAGAACAACGAATTTGGAAATAACAGATAGATGAGAGAAAATATTTATTTAGATTAGGTACTGAAGAAATATTTTACGAGGAATGTAAAATATCAATGTGAATTTATGCATTCATATTATTTTGCTGAGATAACAATAAAATACATATTTTATATACATATAAAACATACTTATTTTTTTGAGATACAGAAATAACAGAAATGGAAAATATTTTTTTAGGAAAATAAGGAAAGTAAAAAAATTCGAGGCCTATAAATTTTACATACACCACCCAACCTTTCATGGGCTAATTGATAAATCAGACAAAATATATATTTCTCTTGGATGGAAATCTAAACTATAAAGCCTTACTTATTAGTCGTGGTCACTAAGCACAAGATCAACGAATTTGCCAGAACTTCACGTGTTAATAAATGTAAAGTATTATTAAACTAATAATATAAAAATGAATACATTGCCAAGTTCAAGGAGCCCTTTCATTTTTACTAAGACAAGAAAGAGCATTTTAAACTAGTCGTACCAGTTTCGTAAATTTCAAAGGAATAAATGAAATTTGTTTTTGCAAGAAATAAAGAAAAATAGCTATATCTCCCAAATCACAAAAGAGTTAATTTATTTTCATGTTATGTACAATATTGTAATATTTATAAATAAAAGCCGGTCAGTACGACTACTGTTTTTGGAGTTTCCCGCGTTTTCACCATTTGAATCATAGTTGGTATGACATTGACATTATGAAAATGATAAAATTAGTGAAAATTGACATTTCCTTTCAGACAGTCGCAGTTGTTAATTTCGTATCTTTGAGTAGTAAGCTCGAATATAAACGCACCGGTAATTCTTGTGATTATTTTGTGTAGTGGCGTAAAGAACGGTAGGGCGCTCGCATTTTGTTCACATTGGCATTGAAAACCGCAATAATGTAACATTAATCCTATTTATTGTTAAATTACGTTTTGTCATTTCCCTAATTGTTTTTCCCAGCTCTTGCTTTTCTTTTCAGAGGTATCGTGACTTGCAGTTCATAC
>DWME01003055.1:0-19230 GCA_018244795.1 Parelbella ahira ahira | reverse complement strand
GAGGAGGTTGTTTGCAAAAATAAATGATGCCCAAAATAACTATTCCACGCGGACGAAGTCGCGGGCACAGCTAGTGTCTTATTAAAATCGCTTCAGTCTTCCCACTTCATTCATTTAAGTACAGGTAGATGATTGGAAACATTGAGTTTTCTTAAGTGTCTTAAATCTGGAATCGGCTAATAATATGGCCCGAAACAAAACAAAAAAAAAATTTGACTTCCATTGGGCACGCTGGTAATAAGTGTGGTAGTGAAATCACAAGAATTATTCTACCCATTGAACACCTACAATAACCTGACGTAAGATACGGAGCCAATGACCCCGCTGTGGGGGGATCTTTCTAAGAACTTTGATTAGCACCTAAATTTATATGAGCAAAGCAAATATTTAGATCGTAATTTAACGCGTACGGTTACATAAGCGTATAAACGAAAATTTCACGCTCAATTCTACATAGCGATGTGAGTGTTACGTGGTTCATTCGCGGCTCGTGATTCCCTTATTCGCGTCACGACAGAGGGCGCGTTATATTCGTATCATGTGTTAAGTCTCACTATTTAATACAATTAAATGTGACGCGTCATTAGCTGTGTGTAAAACATTTTTATATTGTAATGTTATATGTAAGGCAAACAATAAAAGAAGCGATAACGCAAACAAACTTGTCCTCGAGCGACTTTGAACGATGTTTGGTGAAATTTTCATGAAACATATTGTGCATAAAAAGAAAATGACAAGCACACAAATAACAAAATTAGGTTAAAAAGTTTAGGTAGTAACTTGTAGACACGAGATCAAACGTACAGGTAGATATTATTATGTCGAGTGCAAAATACTAGAGCCTAAAACGGATTAATAAACTGAACTCTCGAGATACCACACTAAATTCCAGCTGTCCGAATACGTGGCATACAATTGGACAATACCACCTCGTCTGATAGATGGGCACCGATAAATTGTTGACTTAGCTACCTACCTACGAGAGCGGGACCCTTGGCTCGCGGATGCCTTCACGGCTAACCGATCGTTTATAATTTAAAACGTAACTCGACGTATTTTTATTGGTATGTGTGGGTTGAAGATGTTATTCGTGATATGTGTGGTTTAGGCGTTAGGAAGTTATTACATATTCTGTTGTAATTGGTTTCACATTGTTCTTTTTGTAACTTCTAAACTATTTTCACTAACCTATGGAATTTATTTTTCATTAAACTAAAAAATTAAGAATTCATAAAAATCTCATGTTTGTTATCAAATAAAATGTTAAGTAACTAAGAAATTAATGTAATAAATATATATATAAATGTTAAAACGTGTCTTATACTTGTGAAGGTTTATCATTTTAGTCTCTCTGCAGATCAAATAAGAGAAACGTGGATCATACAGATTGTATATCAGTGGTATATATGTACCTACATACATACATACATATATACAACAGATATTATTGATTTTCTTTATATGTAGAAGCCGAAAACAACAAGTATTATATCTAGAAATATGCATAAATAATTCGAAAAATCGATATTTAGTTTTTATCAATATCTGGGGGGCCGTTACCCTTTTCCATAACAATAGCGTCCCAATGACAGAGCGGTCGGGCAGCGCGCGAGACGAATTCGGATTGCAGTAATTATCTCGCGCAGGCTTGCATGTGGTTATCGACGCATCCATCTCAACACTTTTTATTGCAAAAGGTTATTGAATGCCTTATTATTGTTATTAACATGAACAATATGAATCATTATAATATCTATCACCCTATATAGCGAATGGTCATAGTCGACGGCGACCACTTAACATCAGGTGGGATATCTGCCTGTTTGGCATGCCTTTAAATATGAAAAAGATATATCTGTCCGGATCTTATTATTAATTCATTTGTTATAAATTTAGGAATAGGGTCGCATTTGGCTGCAATCTCACCTGATGGTACGTCACCTAGGATGTAGCACGCTTGCCTATTCGCTCTAGTTTTGAATAATTTCAGGGTCGACGTCTTAGACGAGTTCCTCACAGTACGGTCTGCGCCCGTAAATGCCGTTCGACTGCAATCCCTTCTGAATGCAACGTGCTATGGAATTCGGCAAACGTACGTCGGTTAGAACAGACGCGTTGCACACAGACTATGTTATTATAGGCAGTTACCAAATAAAATTATAACCGGACAGTTTAATCGTGCGGATGATTAACTCGGGGCATGTCCTTGCCCCACCTTTGGGTTTCGGGCAAAAAATGCGAAATGTATAAAATGTATATAAATTTGTGTACGTATATAGGAACATGCAATTTGCAATGCGCCTCAGTGTTTGATGACGTCAGACGCGTGATACCGCCCGCGGCGATTATTCGCTTGGATAATCACTTTAATTAGGGTTTCGTACTAAAAAGGTTACAATACGAACGTTTCGATAAGTCGTCTCTATCAAGATATAAAGCGTGTGTTTTTGTTCAAATGGGGGAGAAGGGCACTCGCTGTACATAAAACCCTATAGATTTTTTTAACTTTTCAATATTCACAAAGCTTCGCGAAAAGGTACATAAATACATACGTATGCCTACCCTAGCATGGATATTAATATAATGCATATTAAATAATAAAAATATAATACTACGCCTATATTTCTCTGAACTGGTAGAGAGAGAGTAGTGGACATGCACGGTTCACCAGTTATATTATATGTCCCATCATGCAATAAGGGGTGAGCTTATGGCATTTCGAGTTAACCCGACAGTGTCAGATCCTGGTATCGAACCCAGCAACTCTCGATCAGCAAGCAGTAGCACGTGCAACCATTCGACCACGAGTCACGATAAAGATAGAAAAACGGATATTACTTATAATTAATAGATACTATTCTTATTTTATTTGCTTTAACTTACACAACATAGTGTGTACCACATTTATATGTTTCACGCAAAACCTATAAAAAACGACAATGCCTTGAACTTCTCAGTCTACTTTATCGACTCTATGGACCCTACCGACCAAATAAAATAGCTGAAGGGGTAACATATGAAAAGTATGGAACCCGCTACGTAATCCGACGACGGCCATTTTGAATTTTTTATTCACCAATGCAACACAATAGGTCGATGCAAAATCAGCCAGCCGTGCGCTAATTACACTTCTGCACAATCTGCATCTAAGCTCATAGCTCGCAGCGGTTTGCCAAATGCCAAACATAATACCTACATAATATTTATCAGATAACAAGAAATATTTCACAACATAACATTTGAAATATGCACCATAGATGCAGCAACATCATTATAATCATCATCGTGTGTCCTTACAAGATGATAGGGTAGTATGTGAACTTGATAAATGCAGTCCAAAAAAGACAGTAGCCAGGCATCCTGGATCCAAAAAACTGGATTTAAATGTTTTTGAGTGAAATTAAAACAGAGAGCAGCTAACTCAGTTGGTATTGGCGTTCATTAACAAATGTTCGAACTTACTCGAAATCTATTCTGTAACGAAACCTTTGCCAGTACAGCCAACCCCCGCCGACAGCGCAGTATCTTCACTATAACCACTGCACCGGTAATGATCGAAGCTGATGTATTTAAAACTACTACATTTAAGGAATATTGTCTGATTTAATGTAAATTGTTAAATTTGTTAAATTTTAATGTGAAATGTTATAAATAAATATCCTCATTGTAAATGTACAACAAAAGTGCATTCAACTCATTACTCACCGTATATTATTATAAAGTAAAATTAATAATAACAGGTGTAACTGCACTTGCAATTGCACATTATAATTGAACGCAATACCCATTGCATTAAATCCGAATACATCTATGCTAATAAATAAAATTAGAGTGTCTGTTTGTAGATAATATTAAAATAACCGCTTTTTACTAAATGCATATGTATGTATACACGGTACATATACCAAAATAACATTTTTTAAAATTTTTCTCTGTCTGTTTGTTTGTTTGTTCCGGCTAATCTCTAGAACGGCTGGAGCGATTTTGACGGGACTTTCACTGGCAGATAGTTGATGTAATAAGGAGTAACTTATGCTACTTACATTTTAGAATTTTAGAATTATAAAATAAGGTAATGTTGCTGTCCAGTACCGCGCGCAGCCCACGCGCATCCCACCACTGCGCAGTAACTGAACAATAACTTTTTTATTAAATTAATCGCGAACGAAGTTGCGGGCGCAGTTAGTTTTAAAATAAAATGAAAGAGAAATGACTTGCTTATGAAGTTGACAAGGTACTGTTTAAAAAGAGAATATTTAACACAACAGGTGAAATTCGACGGTAATTTAATTAAATATTTCATCATATAAATTATTCATGTTTAAATATATATAAAATAATAATAAACCAGGAGACATTACGAAAAGAACGCTATAAAAAGAAATAAAAAAGACGATCGCAAAATAGAGAAAGCTAAGGACAAGGGCGAGGCGGGTATGCGCGCGGTTTATGTAAAACAAGACGCTATAGGTTACAGATGATAATAAGTGTAATTTATTAGTAGCGAGCGGGCACGCGTCTCGTAAACTATGCTCCATACGAATGTCAAAGGTGATGAGGCGAGGCGGCAGGTGCGCCGCCACAGCTGCAAAACCTCGCTTGAATACACTGCGAGACGGCCTCCGATTGCACACCAATGTGCTTGTGTACAAAAGGATCTCACTCGATATACCCGATTTGAAAGAATACTAAGATGTTAATCCCCGATAAACAGCAACTGGAAAGAAATGTGATGTGCCCCGCGCCGATGTCGATGGACACGAATATTCTTCTTGCTTGTCTTCATCAGGAATGAAACTTTTATTTAGAATGCCATTTGACATCATTAGAATCGCCCAATTAATAATGATAAATAAGATTCATTTGTGCATAGATTGATAAAGGAGAAATCTAAGGTGATACATTTGTTATTTAAATAAAGTTTAAATCGTTGTCATGCTTTCACTGATTCATTAGATGTTTACAGTTTTTCTTTAATATTACTATGTACTTTGTATAAATTATTTATATTAAAATGCAATGACGATTTAAATAATGAATAAAAAGAACCACAACCGCGAGATACAAGTCGAGCTTCCTCAGTTGAGATAGATTTTATATCAAAATGAGAAAAAAATATAATTGACGTTTTGCACGAGCTATGTGTAGGCCTATACCGAAATAAAAAAAATAATCTGATTTAAGTAATGTCGATACAAAAGGTTAAATGCTGGAAACTTGTCCGAGGAGTGTGGAGTGTCCCATATGTAACGCACTCGTACATGCGTACTCATTCACACCTCACGCGTGTGAAGATGAAATTTGCGTGAGCGTGTGAATGGAAGGAGCTCGCTACTTCGTTTAGTACATCGCTAATATATTGTGGATCCTTTACTATAAGAGCATAGAACCAGATTCTACTTGTTCACTTTTCGTTTTATTTTTCTGAAAACGTTATTGAACAATGATCCATTATATTGTGATACATTTAGGAATAATTTAAACTAATTTCTTAAAGGGCTCGTAATTTAAACTCGAGACTAATCGCGAAAAATCCCAGAACTCAAAATGGAAACAAACGTACAAAGGTTCCCTGACCATTGCAGTATGCTACTCGTGTCCAATGCCAAGCACAGCTCTTAAGAAGTTCGAAAAAATACTTTTCAGTATAAACACGCTTTGCCTCACACAAATTAGGCGACTCATGGAGTTAGTTAAGTTACTTAGTTAGCTTGTATGGGCTGAGGCTGCGTTTGACGCAGGTATACGAGGCTGGCTACCAGGGTGTATGTGTGTGTATGTGACAAACATTTTAGTCAACTAAAATCCCGGGCGAGTAGCCAATAATTGCATTAACTGAATCAGTTCCACACGTTTGCCCTATGCACGTATCTATTCCCATCAACGTACGTACGGTTAACGGAGTATCTACACTGTGAGTGGATGTTAGTTAGTACAACCCTTAACGACTTATAACTTCAACACAAACTCGTCAATATTTTTTTTTTTATGAAAACTTATGCACTTTTCAAACGGTTAAACGAATTACTTTAGAGGAATTACGGATACCGTACGAAATGCTAGATGTCATTCCGTTAATTACGGATAAACAAATATTCCTAATTACATGTTTATGATTAAAGATGTTAACTTATGTTTTCCGGGCCAATCAGGATAACTTTCGTAATTATCCGAGATCCTTAGGTATTCAGAAACCCCATCGGTTGCAATGAAATAGCCACGTGCGATTGCGGAGCGCGATTAGCCCACTGATGAATAAGACGCTACACGATGTCCGGACCGCGGTCAGATCGGGACTGGATAGATGATTGTATGAATTTAACTTTGAGCAGTACCTCGGTACCGGTGTGCTGCTACGCCTTCGGCGCTAATTCCCCGCTACGTGTACCCACCTACGTAATCGTAGCTACACGCGAGAAGGCATAGCGTGTGGAGGTAAATGTAACACGCAGGAAACAACTTGGCACTTGAATATGACTCTGCCTACTAATGCCTACCGCTCAGGACTTGGACGCATCAGTACCTCTTTGTTATGCCATCGTAGCAAGGTGCCTAGTCAACTTCAGCGAGTTGTACATAACCATCGATCCTCATCACGACTCGCACAGATTAACGTGAACACATTCTTAATGAGCAATAGTTTTATGGCTAACGGATCGTTTTACGATGTAAGATGCGTGTAGGTAAATTACTGTTTCTTGCTAAAGCTATAAAGCGGTGGCAATATAAATCCCAACGTTTTATGCGTGTATCTCTGCCGTTAAAACAGTTGTTGAGCTTAGGATTTTTATTGAATGTGTAAAATCCTCATAGAATCTATGGATTTTATCGAATAATTTAAACAATTTTCTATTAAATAGTTCTCTTTGTCACGAAAACATCTAATAAGTAGGTAGGCAGCAAACACAAGCAATTGTTGTCGCTAATTGAATATCTTCAAGAAACTTGGTATGAAACGGTTGGATTAAGACTTGTATTAATATCAATTAGTATTCATTAACAATATGATTATTAGTTTATTTACAGTAATCGGTAATACAATTGTTAGTACACTCTACTTCATTATGGATTGCATCCATCTTATTCGAAATCGGTCATAGGTACTCCAGAAGGCCGAGAATGTTACTTTAGAAGGACGTTTCATGTACACGTGTCCCCACACCCTTCAGACCGAAACACAAGTTGTTTTCATTACAACTACCTTATGATACAAATGGCCATAGCCGTGGCCGAGACCCGTGCGAACCATTAAAATATTCTACAATAAATTTGCAATTATAAGATAAAGAATGCATTTATATATTCTTACATCGAGTTCAATTACGAGATATTGTTGATATAATCTATCAACAGCTATCGTCTACTTCGACCATGACACAAACTTATTAAATTTTATTTAAAAACATCGAGTGGGAAAAAAAAAGATTAGTTATAAAGTTCCAGAAATGACTATAAATTATTCATTACATTAAAACTCGTACAATTCTGAGAACATATTAATGCTGAGTAAAATAATTGAATAAACAAGTACAAAACCATCAAAGCGAAAAATATTTCACTGTTTTTAAAGACTCGTAAATAATTTGTTACAATTATGTGCTTCTTGATTTAATAAATTGAAAGATTTAGTAGACATTTATACCGTGGAGCCGGCGGGGATAGACAACGAATAACAATATAGATGAATGCGTGAATGAATGAATGAATGAGAGAATGAAAGACAATATAACGAATAGACAATAGCGCAAGGACCGCGCTGCCTTGAACAAAGTTATCAAAGCAACTAGTAGTTCATTTATGAACCAAACAGACGAATGTACGGTACTGAGGTATTCTTCAAATTTATAGCAAAGTTTCAATAGTATACTTCAGGTATAAGAGTACGAATCTTATCCAACAGTCGTATCCAACAATCTTATTCAATCTCAACCTGACATTTAAGAAACTTGAGGTGAAATCTTCGCGATGGAGGTTGTTAATGGCATTAAATGAAAAGTTTCAAATATAAGATCAAACACCTAGTAATTCTATTTACCTAGAGTTCAACAGACCACTAATACTTTATGCTTATGTTACATTACATACATTGTAGAAGAGAGCCTGCTCGGCCGCTGGGAACGTCGAGGAAGTATTAATTTTCGATTAACACTGAACTCGCCCACCGTGCGTTCAATTATATTATGTAAAATATTGCAAATGGTGACATTATCATTATAGCGTTACCATTAACTCGCGTAGTATGTATCTGGAGCCGTTAATACCGGTATTTTATTGCAGCTATTAATATTAATGAATCGAAAATATACCTACCAAATGATGGGATTAAACTATAACATTGAAATTGAAAAAAACAAACAAACAGTACACATAGGATATGTAAAATTCATTATTTCAAAAAACAAAGATTCTTAATTGGATTGTAACAAAATAAACGTTATCAAGGTCGTCGTCTTTACAAAATTTGTCATAGATAAATTATATCTTTTTATACGTTTGAAGCGGTTATCAACACGATTATAATTAATTTTCAGTAGAGAAAAGCGATAAAGCTAATGAATAATATTATGCAGTGTCACGTTTGACGCCGTAATGTCCATATTTATTTTTCTGTGTGTGAAAACTATTTCAGGGACGCCACACGTTGATTAAAGGGGGAGGAGGGGGGAGGGTGTTCGATTACCAGCCAAAGACACCGTTTATGTGATAAGCACGTTAATCTGATATGTGTGTATGAGTTATCGTTAGTTATTATTATAGATCAGACGTAAATCAAACGCACTGCACAGGACAGCAGTCAAGGTAACAATAGCTCGCGGAACCAGAGTTGTATTGGAATAATGTAGAACTTAATGGTTGCAACTTTCAAATTCCTAGCTTGTGTTGTTGCAAGTCGCAAAGCCAGGTTTGTTTCTAGAAAATCCACCAACATTGTTGTTCGGCCCGCGCCGCACCGCCGCGCCGCACGCCGCACGCCCCGCTCTAATTAGGCGCCGTACCTTACATTTTCCAAACCAGCGAACGTTGTAGCGTCATCCGGGTTGCACGCTCTTTACAACCAAATGACTAAAAGGGAGCTTCAAACAAACGTCAATGTCCACTTTGAAGCTGAAGTAGGTACCTATGTTTTTTAACTCCGCTTTCATCATCATTATCACTAGCCTGTCTCAATCCATTGCTTAGGACACAGACGTCCATTAATAAGCCTCATAGCGCCTTGTAATTCGTTTGCCGCATCTACCTTCGATCTATACATAACCTTTAGTAGATTGACATCCCACCTGGCCAGAGGAAGTCATTATTAAATAATTTTTAATGGATTTAAAACTTGTAAATGAAATAGATACATTACTGTATCTATTTTCATTATCAAGGTTGACGACAATCGCTTATTAAAAACGAATTAATCAATCAACACATAACTCGTAAGATTTATTGACTTAGGTATAAGCGAATATTTTATAAAGAAATTCGACAATTTAAATTAATTAACACGTGATCCGCAAATATTGATCAATAAGATCTATGTGCTATTATATCGAAATTAATTAATCAGTGACCACTTCAGATATCCTAAAAATAAATTCGATATAATATTATCATCTAATTACATATTAATTAACGACTAAACTAACGCTTCGCACCGTACACGCGACATACTTCAGTATATCGCATACCTATTGACAATTTAAACGAGAACAATAGAAATACTGTAGGTATTTCACACGAGGTGTCACGTACATATACCTAACAATCGCTGTGCATCTGCGGCCCGAACAGGCTCCGGGTGCTTTACGACGCACGCGTCAGCGTCAAGGCCCCGACGATAATAAAAAGGGATAAAAAACAACAAACAATAAATGAAAGTTGAACGACCAGAGCCGCTGATGAGTCAGCCTCTACCTGACCTGGCCCGAGCTTCACGAATTGACTGTGCCCGACGTAATGGTGTAAAAAATGATTGATAATGAACTAACAATACATTCCAAACATTGAAGAGCGAACTTGGACTAAGAGGAAATAGAAAGATACCAAATCTATCTATAGCGTGTTGCTTGCGGCATTTGCGGAGAAATTTTACCGTCGTAAAAAAATTCTATATCTTAATCCTGACAAAAAAATACGTATGACTACACTACAATTCATCAAAATGACCAAGTTACATTGGTGGTGGTTACAAGGTGGTGCGTGTAAACTAAACATACAAGAAGACGCCCTGAAACTTACGAGATTTTTTTATTAAGTAGGAAAGTAAAAAGAAACAATCATTATTTCTTCGTTACCGCTTTATTACGCACAGACAGAGGATATTAGAATGATAAGATTTTAAACGTTTAAAAAACAAATCAAACAAAATTGCAGCCATAAAGCAATAAACAAAAAGTAATTCGATCGATGTTGGCAATCGTCACAAAGATAAAACCTCCGTGTCATCAAAGAACAGTACGTCGACACAATCATTACAATCTACGATAACATTACTGGTAATCAATTAATTGAATCAGGCTAATTTTTTCTGCGCACCGTTAGACTTATGATTGAAAATAATATTCGTACACGTCATAATTATTTTAATTTAATAATATCAATTTTGAACTAACGAGTATGCCTTCATTTGTGGGTTAAACAAAATTGTTTTACTTTGAAAAATAAACAATAGTTCAATATTGAAATTCAATAATAAACCTAATATTTCGAAAATAATGTTTAATTTTTAATATTTGTTTTCACGTAAGGTCTCTTGGATAATCGAAGAATATAATGCTACATATTCTTCGAAAGTATAATGTTAGGTATGGTATTTTTGGATTCTGTAAATCGAACAACCAATGTTATCTGTAGATGAGAAACGTATAAAAAAGAGGTTCTTTAAAAAATGTGTTATAAAATTTAAATACATGTAATATTACATTGAAATACATATAAAATTGAAATATATGTGTACAGTGCTTGAAGAGTAACAGCACAGTGATAGCGGCTATCGGTAGTATATTATTTCATTCAGTAAAAAAATTGTCGCTTTTAAATGTTACTTATTGATTAAAAATGATTAGGCTATCTAAGTATATGCCATGATAACAATTCGATTTTCAACGTGTGGAGCGTACCGGGCAGTTTTAAAGTTTTTAATATTACGGTGCTGCCTATGTGAAAGATTACTTACAATAAGTAGCAAAAACTGTACGCATTAAATTTATCCACAATGATCTTTAAAGTGTCAGAAGTTCTAGGCGTTCTAGACCGCCGTGTCCCTATAATAATTTATCATTATGACAGGAGATTCTGACTTAAACAGAGGATTTATTATCCTATACAACTGTGTACATTTACCAGAACTGCAATATCAATATCTTGGCTATTTTAAATCAATGATTAATTCATTTGTCAATAATATTTTCAATTTTTATATTACATACAACTGCATTTAACACTTGAACTCCCCACATTTACCGAATACCCTACAAGTTTACTTCCTATAGGTTTTTTCATATTTTTTAATAAATTATCTCGTGATCGGGTGTTCATGCAAAACAAAGTTTTAGAGGGATTTTGCCGCAAATTGCCAGTCGTCTATTGTTGGACAACAATACAGTTCACGGTTACAAAGTTCGACTCAACTTCAGGCCGACCTTATTCGGAATCCGACGCTTTTGTCGGTCGGAAGCACAGAGAACTTTAGTAAAGCATTTTATAATGTAGTAACTAAATATTATATTATTATACTTTAATATTTCTATATTACCAATATTAGCACTAAACATTTCCAAAAGGTTATAAATTTTTTATTAAAATAACTACCTACATATGTTTAATATTGCGCTTCCTTCTTCCACAATAATATTTACTCATTCTCAAATGATACAATACTTCTTCACACACATTGCGAGTGCTACAGGCACACACACAAAAACTAATTCCAGATAAAGCGTTAAGTTCGTGGCATATCAGCCTGGCATATCGTTCAAACGGACCCTTATAGGTATCATTCAATCTCATACATTTGTAATTCACGTCCTGTACGTAGTTTAAAAAACCCATATTCCCATCAATCGTATCACATTTTGATATCTAATTATTATTAAAACGGCTGTCACAAGACAAAAATATATCCTGTGTTTCCTTACCCGATTTTTTTTCATTAATCTTTATTTATTGATCTGTAAATAACGGAGCTTGTAATTATTTCTGGTTATTTATAACGTTTATCGTATTGTACTTTAAAACAAAATTAGAAAAAATATCGGGATATGTGGGGGATTACTACCCACTGAAAAGAAATGTCGTCGGCGGTACCTCAGCTCAATTAAGGTCTTATACTAATGTGCTATAAGGACAATAGACATCGGTTGATCCGTAGATCAAAAGCAGCCATTCTTTTGATTGATATTATAGAACGAGTTTCTCAAATTGTCTAACAGTCTAAACGATTTTAACCAAATTTTTGCATGTCGATAAGTATGCACTGCGCGCGGGATTACAATTATCATGTCACGATAACACTTAACCGATCGTCACCCATATTATCGGAAAAAAACAATGTTCCAAAATCAAATCACGTCGAGTGCGTTTTCCGGGCGGTGTCTGGCAGCACCGTGGGGCCAATGCGTCCGCGCACGCTTCTAATGACAGAGGGAGAAGGGGGGCGACCGGTCAGGGACGCGCTCGTGTATGCAACTGAGATGTTCAGCTGATTGTACAATTTTTTTTTTCACTTCGGTAAAATAAGGTACAAAAAACCCTCCGTATATTAAAGGGTACTATTACATTTTTTCAGTTTAATTTTTTTTCCAGTTAAATAAAAGTCCATCACTTCGAATTAGTGCTTAAGCCAAAAATATACAGTAAGTGATATCATATAATAAGTTTATCTATAACGGCAATACCAGCGTTATAATTACTATTAGGTACCTACTCACATCCTGTTATCGAACGCAAAATGTCTCGTATCAATGTTCAATGTTTATGTTATCTAGTTTGGATAACCTATATAGTTAAATCCGTTAATATCATTTGCCAGTTAAGGAATATATCTTACATATAAAAGGGGAAATTTTAACTAGCTTTTAGTTCTTAATATGTCTTCATTCTGCGTATGATAATTTATCACTATTTAACATAGATCTCTCTCTGAATTTCGAAGGGTGAAGTTGATATTCTGCAACGATGGTCGAATACGCCCAAATGTAAGATCGAATAAATATTTATTACCGACAGTTTCTAATATAATCATGACAATTTTTAATAAGCGGTACATAGCTGCCGGCTACGTACCACAGGGCGCCCGGGAACCCGTCCGTTGTCCCCGGCGCGCCCGGTTAGAGCTCCTAAGTTTTTATTTTACGCTCACCCTCCGCGGCTCAGTCCGACACAGCGTAGTCCAAATACTGCCTACCCTGCTGACTTGATTCTTGTTTTGTTCGCTTACTGAGCTCGGACAAATGTTGCGTAGAGAGAAACAATATTTCATTAAACCTATACGTTTTGTTCTATAGCGGTTGGAAAGACAAGTGTGATCAATAAAATTTTTGTATTTGCCATTTGTTGTACGAGGATTTTAACATTTTTACATTATTTTATGATTTGTCATGGAAAAGTTGTATTTAGTTTTGAAAAGATATGTCTAATTTTGAGCATTTTCATCTAACCTAACATTCTTCTACAATACAATTTTCAAGGTGATTCAAATAATGTTAAAAAACCGCGGGCAAAAACTAGTGTAATTAATGTAAGTCATAAAGCGTGGACCAGTTAAATTTGAAGACTAAGTAAAGGAAACTTACTAAACCATAGAGATCAATATCATCCCGTCTATACTCTGTACTAATTGACAGTAAAGCTTATGGTGAACGTCGGGCTTCAGTCGGTTTCGAGAGGTTAATTATTGGATTTTGTGGTTGACGCGTGTGGTTCATAAAGTTTCAATGTAAATTTCCAGAATGTTAGATAAAACGGAAATTAAAATAGCTATCATTACGGGGGTTACATATATATTTAATTTTGTTTACGATGCTCTGTAGAAAATCATTGTCTCACCGTGAAAGCGAACGAAATTTTGTACGAAGAAAAAAGATCTGAAGATCGTTATTGCTTCTTACTTTCAAAAGGCCACAATAGTTTTAAAGTTAAACAATATAAAATTGGTCGACAGATTTCGTTCCAAATATATAAATATTCTATAAATATCTCTAAACCTACTTTGGTATATTGTAATCCAAGTTATAACGTAATAAGCATCGCCAACAGCACAAAACATTGTGAAATCTATCTTGCCGACTGACTGCCGCCGTCGGGCCCATTTTATTTGTGAAGAACAGTGTTCCGAGTCGGTTTTGTATCGATGGCCGCACCGCGTGCGATTCTACGCGGTTACAAAAGGGTACTAAACCGTATTAACTAACTCGTGAAATACTTAATAAATCCGAACAGAACACAAATACCTTTGTTCAGTGCTCTGATTGTAAGTTATTCATTCATACTGCACGTCACTTGTTCTTATTTATTGTTCTTTTATATAACATTGAGATTATAAAATATAAATATCACAAAAGTAAAAAATAAAAAAAAGCATATTGAATAACAAATTGACCCAAACAGAAAAAAAAATTGAATAACAAATTAACATAATAATAAATAAATTCACCACGAAAAGTATAATCATAAACAAGCGTATTAATATTTAAATCTACCATTTCCACTAAATCTAAAGTGTTGAAACCATAGACATGGAAGTTATGCTTCGCTGAAACTCAAACATGTACTGTCAGTATGATTTATAGGCAACGCACGGCGCTCGGCAGATAAGGGCCGGCTACAAGTGGATCAAGTGTGCCCTTATCGCGACTGGACCCTTCGTATCGCTACACACTTCGATTTTTTACCAATTTCGTGATGAGATTGTGGAATAAAGTAATCGTGTGAAGTGAAGACTATTGCTATTTAAGCTGTACGTATGAACATGTCGTGTAACATGTATGTAATATTCTCTCACGTGGTCAGCATGGCAGACTATACCTTCACATATCTCATTTTGCGGTATACTTGAAGAAGTGGATGGTAACGATATACGCACATTTCCTTGTATACAATTCGTAAATTTCATTACACGATAATCTTGTTATTAGCAGAGCACGTGCATCTAGCAGATATCATGAAAAAGTATTTAGACATGATCGAAAATTGAATCTACCATTATAAGTACCTACCGTTCAACCTGGCAAAAACACCAGATGGTCAAATGGAGGTAAGTAAAGTAGGCAAGCGGGTTGTACGAGCGAGATAAGTCCCCCGAATACTACATCGTACGCAGTACAAAAAAAATAGCGCTACTGTTATACATTTTTCCTAATAAAAACCAGATTTACAATCAGTGGATCGATCAATCAAATTTGCTAATGAAATTCAAAAGTACCAACGCTGCCAATCTAACGAAACACGCAACATACAAGGTGACTATAATCACGTAGCGCAGTCCACCGGTAGCGTTGTCCGATTACCTCACAATGGTTAATAGAGTGATGTTAATGCTAATAAGTCCGTCTGCGCGCCGCCCACCGGTGTCGGTAATAATTAATTAACAAAAAGTAGCCAGGCATCGTTTGTATTTAAATGCGGCGGCGTCACCTCACACGTGCGTCTTCTGTGTATAATTTGAAAGACGGAATACAACGCATGCGTGATGATATTAGAAAACAAGTCGCACTGCCGGCGGGAAGTATAAAGCGTCGCGCGATATATAAAACTCGTTAGTTAGAATCTCAACCGGAAGAATATATAATGAGAAAGAACATTTTTTTCGTGTTTAAGTGTAAATTAAATATCCATATAAGCATATATTTCCATGTATGTATACAAACCAACAACCATTTGGTCATCATAATACAGGCTTTACCTATTCTTGGATCAGAGGACCATGTCCCGGAAATGTCCCAATATATTGTTATTATTATTGTTTCATGAAATGTACACACATACATATATACAGTTATACACGTACACCGCCTGATAATGCCTTTTACGTGACTACCTACATATGTGCTTAAGTTGATTTTATCTAATAGATTTTTATTATAGATGATATGTCAACATCAATGTTAAAAATGGGTTTTTATGTATAATTTAGATCGGAAATAAAACCTTACTTTCGTAAGTACTCAATAAATTATCAGTATAATTTATTAATGTTCTTTTTTCAAGAGTACTTCAAACGATATTTGTCTTTGTCGCGTACACGTTGAGTGCGAAATTGCCTTGCATGTGTTTCATTTATGAGGTCCTTCAAAACTACTAAGTTAGTGAGTCCTATTCGACGACGAGTGAGGCTAGGGTGACAACTGTTCATCAAAACCATAGTTTTGCCTTTTACTAGGTTACATTTACAATATAAATGAAATATTTTTTTTTAATCATCAGCTCCTGTCAGTCCAATGGTCCATAAACCCTTGCTTCCCTAAAGATTAACATCGCATTACAACCTCTGCTTGCCTCATACAGCCTGCCTGCCTACGACATTTCGCAGTCATCCTTAATTAATAAATTCTCTTGTATATGACAAAGTATAAAGGAAGATATATGTACTATAACGTATATAGTACACAATCTTTTTAAATCATCTTTTTAAACGACCGTTAATGATCCATTATTATACCAAAGTTTCCTGGACAAAAAACTCCATATTATGTCCAGCAGTGGACTGAGAAACTTATGAGTATAAAATGGACGGTTCGACTCGGTCGCAGTGAACGAAACAAGTACCTAAAGGTACGTAGGCATAATATATGCAAGTTGAACAGCTCAACTCTCGCGCTCGTCACGAAACCGAACCGCCAGAGCAAGTGCATTTCGGTTTACTGACCTCTGATAATTTTTATGTCAACATCGGTAAGGGCGCATCGCACGCAACGACCGGCCAAGCCTCGCTGAATAGACAATGTACGGGCTAAATAACACCCTACATACGTACAAAATTATGTTAGGTGTGTACATGTAAATTGTATAACGATATGGCCTATGATGTTCTTTGTTACCAGAACACAACTGGACTCGAAACTTCAAGGATTATACAGAGTTTAGCATCAGTCAACATTTTCTAAGTTAAGGCTTAATAAATGTGCAAAATAATAAAAATAATCGCATTAAATGAGCCCTTTCACTTAGTTAGTTATTTATTATCATTATACAGAACTAGATCTTTACCTGAACTCCGATTGGATGTCGCAATAATAGTCTTTTTCAATAACGAGCTGTCTAGATTCCCGGTTGGGACTACACAATTTTATGATTCTAAAAACACACACTTTATTTTTGTCCATATCTGCTTCGAAAGTCCTTATAACATTTTCCACTAGTCTCTACATTTTTGGACTCGGCCATCTTTTTTCATTTGAAAAATTATCCTGCACAGACCCCATAAATATAATTAACATACATATATACATATTTCCGATGGACTTCGTTTTTATACATGTTATCTGAACTCGGCACAGTATCGACATTTATAATCTCATAACAAATGAATGTCGATAAAACGCCTTTGACATTGGCGTGCCCTGTGTTTAAACAGCTAGATTTGCTAGTAGTCGGAGACAATGTATTGAAATAGGAACATCGTTGGTCAATCGACAGTTCTACAAAAGAATTGTTTTATTAGAAGAAAACAGACGAATGTAAATCAAAATAATTTTGCTTGACAAGTAAGCTTTATAATATTTCAGATTCTGTAATTACCTTATGTTTTTTCGCTGAGATAAAAATCACCGAAGGACTCACCGGCGTAAAAGAAGCGATAGCCTTGAAAGAGGCGTTCTATAATAATCTGGGGATCAAGACGAATCGCTAGTTAGATACCGCTCTAAGAGGATCCGAAAAGCCGTGCGATTGCATCGAGGGACCGGAAAAGACCACCTACGCGCGAAAATCAACCGCGGTATAACGGTACTTGGAGTTTGAGAAAGAAACCACAATGCTGATGATATTCTTTGAAAGTTTTAACTATAAAATTAATTTGTTATATAGTTCGTTTCGCTGGTCCCGCATCTAGTATATTTTGTGCAATTGCGTAGATATTTATAAGAATTGTTTATTTAGTAATAATTTCCATTGCTTAATGCTCATACGTGACGACTTATAAGGCGACATTTATCAGATGGAGGGGACTTAGGCCGGCTCCCCCCCACAACCGGTTCCCCTCGTAGCATAGGACCTCCCAGATATTTAAACTCCCGAATTATTTCACATCTTTATTCACCAAATTCGTGATACATTATGCCTTATAGAAGCATTTTTTAACTTACTTTTTACTAAAAGCATTGAATGAAAAGTAAAATGAAAAATGAAAATGAAGAGTTAAAATAATATTTTGGTTTAACATACTCCCATAGTACCTACGTAAGAACTCCAATTCATACGTTTAAGTTAATAATTGTAATATTCTTAATCCATTGTAGTTTTAAGAGACCTAGTAACTATGTTCATTCAAAAGATTACGTATGAAACCAATAAAATAATTATCTAATTAAAACGAAAGGTAAACCGCACTTGAAGCTTTCATAATGACATATTTAAACTGTTCTGTGTAACACAGTTTATATGTTATACTACCAGAAATTCTCAATTCTACCCGCCACGAATTGAAACCCGGGACCTCCCGGATCGGCAGTCGCGCTTGCAACCACTCGACCAACGAGGCAGTTAAGTTAAAATTGGCAATAAATAATTCCTGGCGAAATTGACAAATCATTGCGTTATAAACTGTCGAAGCTTAAATGTTTTACATGTTTTAAATGTTTTACACTACACTTTGCTACTACTAGAACTTTTCGAAGTTGTTAAATTATCCAAAACTTGTATGTTAATAAAATCATATTAAACTTTTAAGAAATCTTTTATTTGTAATTAGAGATATATGTAAGTATCTATGTATAATAAAATTGCAAGCTTATTAATCTTTTAGGGGGCAGCCTTTAATTACATGAAATCATATTACAGTTTTTTGATCCCCCTACCTCGGAAGGACTTCGTGAGATTTTGCTCAAACCTCCTACGCCCCTCCAATCTCACATGAGATTTTTTCAAAATGCATGGGTCTCGCAAATGTATCTGATTTATTGTAAAGTAAAAAACGCCTTGAGTAAATAGACCAGAATTACAGTGAAATGTATACAATAAAATATATAAATCGTTACATAAGAATAAATACTACTTTGTTGCAATTTTACTCTGTTTCTTGCAAAAAAA
>DWME01003054.1:0-19232 GCA_018244795.1 Parelbella ahira ahira | reverse complement strand
TGGTCCTACCACTAATGCACTATCTCAAATATTATTAGCTCTTTTTTCACGATGTTCTGTAATAAATTGTTATTGCATATTGCCTGAGCTGTAACATTCTTAACTCCAAGTGAAT
This sequence comes from Parelbella ahira ahira, assembly GCA_018244795.1. Taxonomy (NCBI): domain Eukaryota; kingdom Metazoa; phylum Arthropoda; class Insecta; order Lepidoptera; family Hesperiidae; genus Parelbella; species Parelbella ahira. The sequence goes on along the minus strand of DWME01003054.1, from coordinate 19,117 downwards.
CTCCCAGACGGAGTAGGCAGACGAATATAGTAACACTACCACGATCCACCAGTTACGTTTACGTTCCAACATGGAATAACGGATGACATTTGCCATGCACACAGCACAAATACAGATTCCGAGCTACTACAAGGAACTTCAAGTTAGAAAAACCCAACTTTGTGCGACCCGGGGATCGAACCAAGGACCTCTCGATTGGCAATTACCCTTGCGACCATTCGACCAACGAAGCAGTCAACATAATATTCACCTTGTTTATACATATAACAATAAAGGCGAACTCGAATAAACGAACTCGGCGGAACTCTTACAAAGTTTCTTATCTTTACTCTTTGTTGTCAAACAAAACAAGTATGGACACGCCCACGTCTGTTTTCTTTAAGTTACTTCTTGTTTGTGTCATTCACTTGGCCAAAAATGACTAGACATATTTACTTATATGACCGCACTGTCCTGTTAGATTTGAGTTCGAACAGGCGGTTCCATTATAAATTCTACAGAGAAATGGAGGCACTGGAGTTTCTGGAGTCTAATAAAAACGACGTAAATTATTTAATTAATGGACCTATAATTTTAAAGAAATAAATGTCTCTTAATATTTGCCCTGTTTCCGCAGTTACATACACATATGTAAAATCGTTACGCGGAAGCAACACGTAAAACGGATTACAACCAACCTTAGCAGCGGCTGTATAAAAAAGAAAAAAAAAGCTGTATCGTATCTGCAAAATATTCGTACTTTTAAAGAACAAGCAAATATTTATCATAAATATTTTCGTACACATTGACAATGAAATTCAAAAACTTTGGCGCTGTAGGTAGACATTGTTACGTATTCATGAGCCCTTCCAAACCATTCCTTAGCAGCAACAACGGACCTTTTCCTTCTCAACACCGAACTAACTTTTAACTCATCGTCCCCTACACTGTACCGTAACGTATAAATCCTGAGCTAGACCCCAAACTGTGCTCTTCAGGCTGCGGTCCCAAATGACCAATACCTGCTTGCCATCACAACATTTACTAGCAAAATACTACCACAAACTTTTATTAATATCATTTGGTGTCTTTAAAGTACAAATTGCGCTGTGTTTTCTACCAACTCTATACGTTAAAGAAACAATGTTCTACTCGTAAAGGAAGTGTTTTACATAAACCAATTTAGTGTAAAAAGTGAGCACAGTTTTTTTTAAATCTCTTGTGACAAATTGGACGATATTTTTAGTTACGATTAGAAAAGGAACTTGCCCAGATTCTATTTTCGTCATCGATAATTACTGTTCAGATTCATGAACCCTTTGCAACTTTGTTTTTAGAGTTGGAAGACGTTTTCAAGAATTTAAAAAAAGTTTGCCAATATTTCATTGGCAACTTAACTTAAACCTCTATTGATATTAACTTTATGAAGTTACGGCCACGTCTACCACGTTGGCCAAGTATAGCAGAATTGATACACATATTGTCATAAGGTATTAAACATTGAATATTGAGAAAGTTTTCTACCGTCTTGTGCCTTAAGATGACATGATTACAGGAGGACCGTAACTTTAATGTTTTTACGAGTAGTCTATTATAACGTCTTAAATATTTTGTAGCATTAAGTTTTTAAATTCTTCTATTAGCCTGTATAAAGTATCAAGTAACTCGTTACGTTCATTGTAAAATATCGTTGCAGTAACAATAATAATGTGAGACAATAAATGTTAGTTCTTGGATGGATTTTCCAAAAGCAATTTTATTGTTTACTTCAAATAAACTGTCAGTACCTATTGTTAATATAATATTGGGTGTTAAAGGTGGAAAGCAAAAAAAGCTTTGATCTGTAGTTTTTTCAGATCAACATCTCAAGTAGTCAAAGAGAGTCCTATAGAATTTTTCCCGAAATGTGGTAACCACTTCATGACTCATTTAGTTCAAAGCTAGTTGATTCTTTGATAGATCATTTATTTCTAATTTATCCCTACTCAAACACAATTAATTTATAAATGTACAATAGAACAATTTAGCAACAAAAAGTCAATTAACAGTATTTTGTTAAATTATTTCCTTTACGGTATATTCACAGCGTGTAAGCACTCGTGTTGGAAGAGACAATAACAGGAGACCGCAACTCCTCATACATACTGATAAGAAGGAGAAAGTTCTCACAAATGTTATTGCCGTGAATAGAATGGATATTGCCTCCATAAACGTTCTAGAACACATTATTTGATTCTATATTGTTATGGGATACACATTATTATTAATAATACGATAATGGTTTATAGGTTATATTCGAAGGAAGTCATTTATGTCAATATAATGCTAATAATTAAATGCAATGTCATAATTTTGGGTTTAATCTACGGGTCCTGAAGAATATTAATGCTTTTTTTTTTTTAGTTCCCAGTAGCAGCGCAGTCTGGATTAGTGTTCTGTGTATGACAATAAGTTCAGTCTCTTTTCCATGGTTCTTCGCACCTCTCTACACAACGCATTACTTAACTGGTGAATCATGGGCCTGTGCTACACTTCTCTGCTTACCGCTTCGACCAATTATAGGCATGATTTTATTTTATATAAATGTTACAGAATCTTACAGTTAAAAAACCGTGTGCGTTCTACCAAATAGTGCTTTTCAATCGTACTGTTTATAGAATTTCGTTTCAATGATGGTCCTATTTATATCTCAACGCTGAGCACAGATTCATCCTCGTAATTGCAGTACGTCAGAGCATTCTCTAGTACTGCAGACTGCTGACTGAGAAAGGTTTACAAGTACATTAAAAGTGAAACGTGTGACTTATTTTTTAAATGTTTTTCATAACTTCTTAGGCAGAATCCTTGTACTGTGTTGTACTTTGATATAACTAGTTGCATATACATATGTTAGAAAGTCTCAAAATATAACGAACGAGTTTATGAGTTTTCGTATACGCGACAGTTATTACTATCATACATTTCGTCTTATGAATTTAAAAAAACAACATGGCGCGTAACCGAAAATCGTGACGATTTTTATAAAATTTCTCTCATACGTCGATAAAGAAGTTTCACTTCAAAAAAGTTTTAAGAGTATCAGAGTTATTATCTTGGTTCGCTCGCTTACTATTTAAATAGTTAAAAATACATTAATCTTTTTTTGCTTACTCTTTTAAAAATTCATACCGCTGCCGTTAAATACAACTTTTTATAATAATATAAAAACACACACAAAAACTTCACCAACAACTTCGACCGTAAAGTTTCTGTTCTTTTACAACTTTCATCTGAGTTTAGTGATACTTACATCTGGCCCTGGTGTAAATATTGCATCATATTTCAACATCAAATTTATCATTATTATCGTATCGTCAGCCATGTTCCATAAGGGGTAGGCTGGGGGTGCAGATTGCCAAATATAACGATCCTTTCACACCTAATGTTTTTCTTCTGCATATATGTATAACTCCTTTCCTTCTGTCTTGATGCTTATTTCGAATCAGATAGCATTGTGTAGGGATATTCCAAGATGTTATTAACAGTATGTTATTATAGTTTATTTTTATTATCTTAGCATATGTAAAGAGAAATCTAGAATTCCATTATTTCGTAACATGTAACCGGTAAGACTGCCCGACTAATAACTGTACAGTCAGTTCGCGGTGCAATCAGGTAAAGCGGTGCAAAGAACGTGATCTGCTTAAAAATTGCAGACTCTACATGTTTTCCAACAGATATGACTATTTTTGAGTTTGTGCTCTCCGAAAGCCAAAAATATCATTACTTTGTATAAACACTCAAGTGTTTTAGTTTAAAAAATGTCCGGTTATGAAATTTGCACAATAGACGAATTCCTTCACAGCGTGCAAAACATATGTAAACGTATGTACATGTTATATGTATGTATGTATGTGTAAGAAAGCAATTGTGAACAGTAACTATCTGAAGCGTTCTCAAACATGCGTGTTTACGATTCACGTCTGTGCAATAATTTGTTTCGTTTGCGGTCGGAGTCCCCGTCGCGCGTATGGTGGCGGTCGTTACTCGAGTTTAATAGGTGACTTATTTGTTCGGTGAATCAGATACAGAATGTAGAGTACGAAGAAATGTCGAACGCGCCTTACTTATTATGAGATTTTGTTTGAACGGAATGTAAAATGATTTTCTGTGAAGAAATTAAATTAAAATTTCGGACAGAAGTGTTTATTTAAACTTTTCTTACATTTAATATAGTAATTTAGTACCGTTAAAAATTTAAATACTATTCAAAGTACTATCCAATAGTTCAAACTTTAGCATAGATATGTGGTGTGACAACAGTAGTAAGCGATCAATTAACAATATTAGATTTTTCACCGTCCTTTTTAGTAGCCAGTAGCAATCTATTAGTATTACTGAGAAGATATTCTTCTTATTTGTGGTCGTTAATAATAATTAATGGTTCCACTTACCCACCGTGATTTGTATCTATTTCTGACGAGTCCTTTGACAAGAAGGATGTGCTAAGTAGAAATTAAAACTGTGATTTTATGTACCTTCGCACTCTCCATTTTCTTAGTCTGAGCAATGTGCTGACCTACTTAACTGTATAGGAAATGAACCTAAAATTTAATTTTTTGTACTCATTGTTTAGTTGCGAACATTCAAATTTAGAACTTTCCTTCGTCAAACAAAAAAAGGTCTGAATCGCGCATAACATTTTTACTCCTTTTATGTGGAGATATGGATAGAACAAAAGGACCGAAAACATTTTACATTCATGTTCTATGGATAGCCTTTTTTATTTCCATTGTGTAAATTAAAATAAAAACCGCCTGAGTAACCCTAGGGAAAACAATATATTAACGTCCAGTGTGAGATTTGCTTAGGGACTTCATCCTCATTGTCATCGACATCATTATCACTCAATATTAATCATCGCTGAACATAGACCACCCCTAATGAATCTCCGCATCCTGTCCTCATCTTGCTAAAGATATTTGCTTCGCTTTTACGTTGATTGTTAACATTCAAGGACTAATTGCAACATTTTATACCTACCCTTTCTATCAATTATAGCTACATTTCAAAGTGAAATTTGAACATAAATAAACCTTTCAGTGTTAGCGGCTGAAAATTATAATCAAGTAAAAAAATACATAATAATAATAATATATAATAATACATAAATAACATTAATTCAAATGTTTATACGCATTTAAAGAAAATAATATTTTCACAGTTTTAAATGAAAAATTTCACTTCCGATAACCGTTGAATTTCTAGGTAATTTATGGCATTATTATTTACGTGATACTTGCGCAATATTGTCCGCACAATTCGTTGGACAAACAACTCTGAATTTTAAAAAAATGTACGGCAACTGTGTCCGGATAAGCCATAATTATGTCAATAACGAATGCCCATTATTATTCGGTCATTATTTGTACATTATGAGCGGTATAAGGCCTCTTATACACGCGTATACGATAAGATTTATTGAACTCTGCAATTCGTTCAACCATTCTTTTATCATTAACTCCTTTTCTATTAACTCTTACTTCTTTTTCCATTAACAATCGTTTGAACGCCATTGCGTCAACTCCTCATTTTATCAATGCCTATATATGTATATACGACAATAATTAGAAAATTCTGTTATATTTTCAAGGGTTGCCTTTCTGACTTTTACTCAGTATTGTCTGCAATTATCTGACACGTTTCAGTAAGCTCTACAGTCTTAACGATTTTTTTCCATTATGTAAATTTCTCTACATTGTCTCTACATCAGCTTTCATCAATGATTATTATCAGATGAGGGTAAACATATTACAGCTAACATCTTTATATGAATCTGTGGTAACTACGAAGACTTCAATGGGACTGAATTGGAATAAATAGGTAGAAAATATACTTAAGCCGTTCGTGTGCTTTTAAAACTAGTGACTGTTGTAAAGAATACCGTAGTGTTTATATTTATGTTCCTAATTGTTATGTATCTGTGCATGTGTTTATAGTTCACAGAAAACTTTTGCGCAAAAAGGGCTTGTAAATTTACTTATTATTCAGATCTTTTTAAAATAAAAATCGCCTGAGACTTGTCTAGGTTGTACCACAGTCCTAAAAGTGGGTCCCGACGGTTTTAATTGGCTTCGAATAAATTCTGAAAACCTCTGTCATCGCAAAATTATGATATTTTCAAGTACCTTCATTGAGTCCCAATATTAAAATTTTAAGTAATATATTTTATTATGAAATCATTGTATATGTTAATTAAGGATATCTGATAAAACTGAAATTAACTTTTCGATTTGAAATGTAGACTTTTATGGCTTTTCTGAGTTTTCTGCAAATAATGGTTCTTTTTTCAGTTCAGATATAAAGGTCAATGGGTCCGTTAATACTAGGTACCTATTATAAACGAACATGTTGAATAATAAATTAATAATATTTTAAGTAGTATCGCTGGTATTGACAACTCCCTGTCAAAGACGGTGGTGCTGCCATCTACGCGACAGTGCTGCTACTTGTTCAATAACAATGGTTTAACAGTCTATAATAAATGACACTTGGGTGAGTGTACACACTATATAATAACCTAAGCGCCACGTGATGCTCGAAAGTTGAAATCTAGATCACAGTACATATATTAAATACTGGTTACTACAAAAATCTTTACCTTCACAACTAAATGTGATATAGACAAAGAGGTACTACAGCTATAAAACTTTCTCGAAGCAGTAACTAAGAAATTGTTTTCTAGGAATTATTGCCGCCAATGAATTTTCACTAGGTGCACTAAGTAAGTTGAAATGGCAATGAAAAGGCAACATCGTTCGAGTGGCCGACAATCGATGGGAAAGAAAGGTCATCGAGTGGCGACCATGTCTCGGTAAAAGTAGCGTAGGTCGCCCTCCTCTCAAGTGGTCTGACGAACTGAAGAAGACAGCGGGAAGCTGCTGGATTCAGAAGGCCCAGGATCGGATGGAGAGATGCGAATTAGGGGAGGCCTATGTCCAGCAGTAGACATCAAGAGGCTGACGATGATGATGGTGAAATATTCCTAAAGCTGCACCTATCTCTAACTGGACTATAATAAACTGTAGAACGCTCTGCGCTCGCTTTAAAAACTTATTTAACGTAACATCACTCCTGCAGTCTCCGAAATGCCGACTCAGGATTTAAACCCAGGACCTTCCGGTCGGCAGTCGCCCTTGCAACCACTCGGCTATGAGGCAGTCATTACAATACAAAACAGAACAAACATTATGAATAAAATCGATGAGATAATGTAAGCACATGTCTTTCACTCGCACTGCGAATTGATTTTAAAAACCACTTTCATTCAAACCGATATCACTGCGAGTGCTATTGTCAAAATATTATGCCATAAGTCACGTCCGTATATCTATGCACTCATGTTAAGTGCTCTAATAGACGTGTTTAGATCTGACGTTCTCAGAGCGGTGTCTGAGCAGATGTGGTGAGTGATGGACATGATAAGTTTGACTTAGCTGCCGTTAAAACCATACGATCTATAAGCGTGGATTTTCTTGACTATAAACATCTGCTAAATGGCATTAATTTCGTTCAAAATTCCCCTGCATCAAGCAATACAAGCAGTACCTATTACACCCTAAGTTTCCAATTTTATGTATAAAACATTTTCTTTTTGTTTATTTTATTAATATTTTCTAGTAAAAAGATGCCTTCTTCGTACCATGTATAAAACATCCATTTTGATGTTTTTATAATTCTTAATCTTATAACAAAATAAAGTGGGGTAATCCACTAAAATACATAATATGAGAAATACAGCAGTGTTGTAATAATGTCAGCGTTAATCTTTAAATTATTATTTTTACAATAATTGATAATTGTCTGACCTACAGGATACTTTACAATAATTAAATAATTCAAGTGGTCTTAAAAGATTACTAAGTTTTAAGAAACAGTGCAGAATAGATTATACCTTTATAACTACACATAATGAGTAAGCCATTTAACGTTATGACTTCAGTTTTAAATTAATAATATTAATTAGCGTCATATTCAATGCAGTGAGCGGTCGTCCTAATATAACCTATGTATAACATTGTATTAGCAACGTCTTTATGAAATATAAATAGATGTAATGTGTCTATTTCCATTCGAATGCCATAAATCGAATGGACATAAAACAACTGTTGGTAGTTATTGCATCAATTTATCAGCATCTTTAAATGTTCTTCCATTAAATTGTCTATGAGTGAGATGTGTTTTGTCTATGAATAAGTTTAATTTATTTTTATCATTATTGGCTGTTATCTGCAATTGATGTTTGGCATCTATATTTCGATTTTTACCCGTCTTATTAACGTACATACATTGCTGGAAAAAGAATAATCTATTTGAAAAAGTTTACACAGAGATTTAAAAGTATTATGCGCATAGAATATGAAATTTGGAGAGGCTTTTAGATAAAAGATTTTACTTATTTACACTTATCTATGTAATGGACGCAAATACCTAATATATTTATGTTATGCTTTACTAATAATTTAAATTAATCTACATAAAATGTAATGTTACGTAGAAAGAATAAATATTTTTAGGTCCGCCGATAAATTACAAAATTTGTTTGTTTGTTTAATTTTTGTTTCATTAATAGAAATTTTACCGTAAAACAAATGAGTTAATTCTAAGAGTTCAACAACAAACCAAGAGATGTGGTTCAAGAAAAGTGGATTGGCAAACGGGCGGAGGTTGTTTTCCAACACGATAATGCAAAACCACTATACTTTGGTCACTCGCCAACAATTATTGAAGCTACTTTGGAATACTCCAAGGCACAGCATTGACCCCGCTATTATAGACTTTCAATTATTTTATCTAAAGATAAATTCCCTAAATTGTAAATTCGTAGGTAGAGTTCTTTTCATGTGCGACTGCCGATCCGCATGTCCTGAGTTCAAAACCCAGTTCCGGTACTATTGATTTTTGCTAATTTCGAATTTCTAGTAGTGACTCGGAGTCTGTCCTGTGCTCGCTGTACGTCAATCTCCCATCTCGTTTATATGTATATATTGTTGTATATCGATTTGTAAATATGTAATTAAGAATAATATTCAATGAAACTGTTTACGTTCGCGCATATATATGATCATTAGACAGAATAAGTGTACCTATTTCTATTACCGTTTGTTCCAGTACGAATAATAGATTGCCCCTTGCAGGATTACAAATGAGGGCGGAACTATGGGAAAAAGGTAGTTAATAATGAATTTCTGACATTTGCTAGTGTCTTAATATGTGCTGTTGAGGTTTCCTACATCTACAACATGTATATCAGCATTTTAGTCACGCCCGTGAACTGCCAGTAAACTGGAATTTTCAAATATCTAAGTATTAGTGTGAGGAGCAATATAAATAACTTAAAGTTTCATTACTCTTCGAACAGTAAAACCAACCCATTCAACCTATTTTTTCTACCCCTTCGGGAATTACAGGCGTGATGTTACTTTTTTTTTTATTTTAACCCATTTATTACCCAGGTAACAAGATTTATAAAAGTCCGGAGCTATCACAATAATTACGTACGAAATACACACATACACTGTCAGCCCGTCATCGTCCACTGCTGAACATGGCTTTTCCAATATTATATTATACAATATATTATAAAAATTAAAAAAACGTAACACGCTAAATTTGATCTCCGAATATCTTGAAGGGATAAGCAGCGCCTAGTATTTATTTAGTATGATTTTCGCTTCTATTGTTATTTTCCGTGTACAAAATTGGTGAATACGGAAGTAAAAAATAACAAAAAGAAAATTATATAGAGATTTCCGAAATCTTTATTTAATTTATATATCGCACCCATCGATTCCCACTCACTCACGAGTAATAAATATTCGGTAACGTTGGCAACATTTAAAATATTCGGAAATCGTCCGAGTAGATAGAACTGCTCAGTACACAAGCAGCCACAAATATCGGTCCATTAGTATTGCAAATTCTCCAAAAAATAATGTGACATGGCGAGCAATAACAATGAGAAGGCGACGTTAAAAATTCCGTTTAAGGAAAACTCGCATTTGTCATTCTGTTTTGTCGAATGTTTCGTGTAATTGTGGTTTCCTACGGTCTGTTCCACTTTGGCCCTTAAACGTTATACTAGTATTAAATTTTAATTAATGATTAATCATATGTAACAACACGTCTGTAATCCCCCAAGAGGTAGGCAGAGGAGTGCTATACCCCCACATTTCACCAGTTACTTATAAGTCCCATAGAATAGGTGGTGAGCTTAGTCCCCTGCACTGGGCACAATTCCAGACTCGAAATTATAAATTAGAAAAATTCTATAGTACCCGATCCGGGATTTGAACCCAGGACCTCCCGATCGGTAGTCGCGCTTTCAAGGAGGCAGTCGATGATTAAACATATTTCCTTTAATTAATATTAGTTGTTTGTTTTTCAGTTCGCGCATATTGGTTATCGACTTTTATTTAAAACCTAAAATATTTGATCACGAAAATTTAAAACCAGAATTGTTTAATTTCTCGGACTGTACCAAAATTGTGTTAACTTGGGAAAAACTACCCAAATTAAATCAAATCTGTCATCTGGTTTCTAATTAAATTTGACTTTCCAAAACCTTAGGCATATTAAAGAACGACTAAAATTCCTGTCTCTAAATCCTAAACGCATCTTGTCAGAATTATAATCCAGTAATTTGTGAGGTAAGTGCGGAGCAAACCAGTTTTATTCATATTCGTAAAATTGTTCGCTAAGCTCCCTCTTTTCAAAAGCGTTACAGTCGCCGTTTTCTGAATTCTTATTTTGTTTGAATCAACCCTGATGTGATTAAGTAGTCGCTTTTGTGTTTGCATAAATGCTTGTACTTAATAAATTAGGGTTGGTTTATTTAATGTTTTGATAACGCTACGTTACCTATGTATAGAGTAAGGGCTGACAATGTTCTTCTTTATTCACTAGTTTTTTGTCTTCTAATTTTTTCTCATATATCATTGTATATCAATCCAGTACCAATCCATATCTTATCATCCATAATCCAGTCATATTATATCTTGATCCATATAGATATTTATGCATTGATCAATATCATCATCAACTCTTTCGCCCTTCCACTGTCGTACATGGTTGTATATGTAAGTGCTCAAGCAAGACTGCCAATTTTGACATTAAACCTCTCATGGAAGGAGGTCCCTGTCCAGTGAAATGATGAAAGGACTTATTATGTTGATGAACTGACAAAACATATTTAAAAATAAATCACTTTTAAAATAATTAACATATTAGATCTATTCATTGACTCTTCTAAATAACTATGTCTTCGAAACCGGAGTGCGTGGATGAACACAATGACGAATGTAGAACTAGCACATCAGATCTGTAATGATAGAAACATTACATGCTTAATGCTTTCTAAATATCCTGTAAGGGAACTCAGTTGATGATACAATAATAATAGGTAACCAAGATCTACATCAATGTTAAATTATTTAACATTTGGTAGGCAATTACTTTTGTTAACGCACGGATGTCGTTTAAAGGAGGTCATACCCTCGTCACAGACTATACTCGTACGTGACCAGAATAATTTTATCAAACTTGTAGCTACGCGATACATTATAGAGAAGCGATCAAATCTTGAGACGTAAGATTCCATAATAATTTCAACATTAAATCGCATTTACCGCAACAGGTTCCCCCTATTCTATAGAACGTGTAAGATGTCAGTTACACGAAATATGTAACATATAAAGAGAAAAGTGTGAATGCTCTGCCTACCGTTTCGAGATATACAGGCGAGAAGTTATGTTATTAAATCATATAACATTACCATGTACCTACCTACAATCGATGCACATGAACGAACTGTATTTTGTTCAAGGGATATTTACAAGCTAAACGACAAAGGATTTCTTCTCTTTCGACATGATCGACGATATTTCGTCACAAAATGTATTCCAGACCCGTTTCAATCACCTTTCAGCACCAATATATTATTATGCTACAGGAAATTAATTTGAAGGGAGTGAATGAAACAATATACACAGGCCGCGCGTAGTGTCCAGTGTTGCAACTCAGTCGGCAAAATAATGAGAATAAACATACCATCTATCCTTTTGTACCCCTCCATATTTCGATACATATGTCCCAGCATTACAAGGGTTAAGGCCATAGTCAACTACGTCGTTAGAGTGCGCACATACAATAAGCGACTATAATGAAACTAATATTTTATGATACTATTTGCGTATCATCATGCTTGTAATCCCCGAAGGGCTAGGCAGAGGAGTGTAGTATCTACGCTCCTGCGTCTTACCGGTTACGTTTAAGCCTCATGGAATAGGTGGTGAGTGCCACTGGACCGGATACTGGATACCACTGCCACTCGGCACGTATCCGAATCACTACTAGAAATTCTAAAATAGAAAATTCAATAGCACCCGATCCTTGCAACCACTCGACCAATGGGACGGTCAGATGATACAATTTATTTGGTTAATTGATAGATATGCCCTTTTGTTGAGCTAAATACTGCGAGTATGCGAAATGAATGGATTGGTTACTGTAGTAATCAATTGAATTACTATTACTTATATATATTTTGTGTATCTGTGATCTGTTTGTGATTCGTTCTTTCTACCTACCCCGTTTAGGCATCTGGCGTGATGATGAATTGATCTTGAAACTGTTTTGAATTTGAACTGTACGCTTGTTACCTGTTGAATCTTGAAGGGTAAAATTTACTTATAATTTTTTTTATATTAATCGAAATATGTTATTTCTTGTCCCTCTTTATCTTCGACACAAAAATATTTCATCGTAAAATTTTCGCTGAGTAATTTCCATGTTTCTACCAAGTTTAATTCGAACGGCCAAAAATAACAGCTTGCATAAACCAGAAACACTCAAACACAAGAAAAACTTTAATGTTTCCCGAAGTAAAGCTGTGTGCAATAAAACAAAAACCGTAGGTACGTAATATCTTGCCGACTCTCGTAACTTTATACTCATTTGTAAAGGTCGTTTTCCACGATCCGTGTTCGAAAAAAATGTTTTTATACATAGTTCTGTAACAAACACGAACTCACGTAAGTCAAGGGAAACGTACTCGTATGTATATAATGTACAAAACATTATTTCTTACAACTGGTTGCTAAGCTGAATAATAAAAAAATAAAATGATGATGTCTTGAACTATTCAAAAAACAATCTGAAAAATGACAACGGTGCAAAATTATGGATATTGTCATTTTCGAACTTGGAGCACACGTGAGTAAATATTGTTTTGAAACTCTATTAGCATTTTCCACAAACTATACTGCTAATTATTACGAAAATTAAATAGTTTTCAGTGCCGAGCACAATTTAAAACTATTGTGACTTTTCAAGCATACAAACTACGCAGCAAAAACAAAATCACTTGAAGTTACGTTTCATTCTAAACTCCGTTAGTATCCACATGTATAGCTTAAGCCAATATGTAAAGTGCGTGCAAAAATGTATATAGCACAAAAAAATATAAGCACTAAATTCGATATTCTACGGTAGAACTCGCTCTATAGAATTAATTATCTTCCGAAGAGAGGGAAATCAGTTCGTATGTTTCCACACCAAGGTTCGCGATAATAGTCCGGTAAGCTACATCGCAGATAGGATTAATTGCACGAAATGTCGGCATAAATCAAGATGTGGAGATAAATTACCTTTTAATTTGGAAGTTCACGTACCAAAGAGTAAGATATCAGATTGTGGGGAAGCGTAGTTAAGAAATATTAATGTCAATTTTTACTATAAATCTCTTTTCGATGGTTGGCATAGGCCTGAAGCGTTTTAGACCATTTTCGATACGGACAAATATTCAGATTAATATGATTAATTTATTTAATATCTTAACACTTTTTAAGATATTCGTCGTTCTTGTAATGCCCCGTTAGTATCTACTTGTTCATTGACGTTCGCTTTGTGTCTTATTTTTTATCTGTGAGTCCTTTTTATCTTTCGAGCTTAAGTGAACATTACTTTATAGAAATTGTGTGTTACCAGTTACTGATCCGCAATTCTATGAAACATGCAATCCAAAAAGTAAGGCTTAAAAAGCAGTAATGTAATATCAACTTCCGGCTTACCAAATGTCTGTTGATCTACAGGACTATAATTCAAGAACAAATCTACCCACTATGACCGCTGTTGGTGCTCTATAAGAATTAAAAGATTTAAATGTAAAAACGAAAATAAAATCGCGTGTATCTTATTTAAAAGCACTCCTTGGCAGTATTTCAAGGTAAATAGGACAGCTCAGCCCGCAACCATTAAGTGTACCTTCGTCAACAATTTTAAGGTTATCAAGATAAACGGCCATGTCATCAGTCCAAGGGCCGACCTCCAGGATTTAAAAATAAACTTGGTCCAATCGGGCCAATAAATCACTACTTTCCTTTCTTTTCCAACGTGAAAATAAAGTAACGTTAATGGATGATTTAGGAAAGAAAAAACAATTTTATAGTGAAGTTTGTCTATTAACATTGTGTTTTAATTGAGATAACAACATTTATTGTTAAAAAAGAATAACTTTACGAGTATCGACGTTCGAAGTAAGATAAACTCGTATATATCCAATTTTATGTACTTACATAATATTATCATCAGAAAAAGACACCTTTATCAAAATGTTTAGTGTAACTAACTAATTAGAAACGGCATATGGCATGCTAATGTTACTAAACGTCCTATATTGACCCTTAAGCTAAATAGAAAATCCGTTAAAATCTATTAGAAGTCTGCCCGAATGCTGGCCTTTTTTCACTTATTTACTCGATATTACGCTCCCAAAGGTATGGACAGGGCTGATCAGAATCGAGTTACGCATTGCGTTTTATACAACATGCGGAACATTTCATACAATATACGAGATGTATAGCGAACGTGATTGATTTGTATGAGAAATACCTACTGAAAGCATTTACAGCGAGTTGTTTGCAGCGTTGGCTTCGGGCGTATGTTGGGTATAAAATATTTTTTCATAACGTTGTCAACGCTGTTAACGATCCCTATACTCGGCTGATTTAGGTGTTGAATTGATATACCCAATAAAATAGGGATACAGACAGATATTTTGTTCCAGGAGATATGTTGTTCAATTAACGTGAGTAAGGGTACGCGCTAGAACAAAGGAAACAAGCATAGGAAGGAGTCACGAAGAAGAAGAATGCGTGTATCAAAATAGGAGTTACAAACATATATCTGGATACGCTATCATTTTGGTTTATCTAATAGTTTCACTTACAGTTTCGCAATTGATTTGTATGAAATTTCAGCGCAATGAACCAAGATTCTTAGTTGGCAGAATTAACTAGAAAACTTTTTGTAAAATAAACACCGAAGAAAAAATATAAATCTTCTGAAACTAAGGTTAGATTCAAGTTAATAAACAATTGCAAGCTACATGTGTATATTTTAAAACTAATCCATGTTCTAGTTTCTATGTAACTTGGATAGTGGTTAAACATTTATACTCAATTTCAAAAACTCAGTACCGACTCGACAAGGGAACGTCGGTATATTTTCTGTACTTTCAGTGAAACTACTAGAACGAGGAATTACGTTTCCGTGGTACAAGGATTTATATTTCACAGTAAACTTGAGAGTTTCCATTTCAATTAAAACTTCAAAATTATTTATTCCAAAATGAATGAATTCTTCGTGTATAAAATTCCTCATGCCGTTCGTATTAAACTTTCACATCACGTTATACGGTCCATCTTAATTAATTTTAATTAACGAAAAAATAACAGATAAATCCTCCGAAAACGCTTTCAACAAAGTACACAACACAAATATTTAATATTTATTTACCAGCTGGCCACTTCGAATTCTCATAATTGTTGTTTGTCATCGTATTCTAATTGATTTCTTTTTAATTTTTTCTTAACTCTGTTATTCTTTTTTTAAACCAGTTACTCGTTTGTTTTTTTTAAATTCTTAGACATGACGAATACAAAGTGTGTTGATAGAAATAATATGATTAAAAGTTATTATTTATTTATTATGATATTTCTAGACGCTAAAGCTGTCTATAAAAAATCTCTTACACCGAAATACTTTCTCGTCCTCGACTCTTTGGTAAGTACTTAATGTATTGTAATGTTTATTATTTTGTTTGCAATAGAAATAACTTACGAACAGCATGACGTCATCAAACTCTATTGCTTTCACTGTTGAATATATTCTCTCTCACAATGAAAAAAATTAAATTCTATCACGCCGGCCAAACATGGGTTAACGGAATGAAAATCTCCTGGGAAACATTATGTAAATACCTCCTTCATTACTCAAGTCATTTTCCGTCCTAAAAACAGAGATATGTCAATTATTGTAACCGTAGATTCCGAGGGTGGAAAATTCAAATCTCTCTCTCAGTGCGTCTTATGTATAGTCTAAAGTAATGACGACTAGAATTGGTTCGATTAATAAATCTACCCATTGTAACTATCGCCACGAACAGGCCCAGAGCGAGTGTATGTGTTTAAAGTTTTGGCGGTAAAATTAATGTCAGCGAAGATATGACAACCATGCACAGATTAATGAAGTACTTACTAGATGCTATCAGCTTATGCACTCTCTGCTATTACCTTTTTTGAAACCTATATTTTGTAATATAAGATGAATAGAGATAAATACTTATAAAACACTTAGAAATAAATACTTATAAAGTACATAAAAAACAATAATACGAACATTATATGTTTGTTACATTTTGAGTGAGAAGTGACACATAGCTATTTGTATAGGACAGGTGTAGTATGATATTATCCCCGTACCTCTGCCTAATGTATATTGGAATAGTATTTGCCCGACAATAATTTCATGGATAAAGCTTTATTCGGTGGAAACCTTTCCAATGATACTCCAGAGGGTAATCTTGGGAATTATATATTGAATTTGTAGACCTCGCTTGCTGAATGTACGATCATATTTTCGTTATTATAACAATTTATTGAGAATAAGAACACATCTCAGAGAGTTACGTCTTTTCAATTTCCCAATGTGGTTATTTGATCTATGTCTAAGCTAGGCCACTGCCCTGTTGGTTACGTTATTTTCGTTATTAGTAACCCTGACCATTAAGTCGTTGGTTGTAAGTTCGATAACCAAAACTGGTATTTATTTGCTTTGCGTCTGTATGTAAAATGTTATGTATTTAGTACGTGTTTAAAAGTTTATATGGCTGTACATCCTTTTCTGTTGACTGGTTACTACACGACATAATCTGACTTCTAACAAATTCGGTATGAAATGGACGGGATCAAATGTGTGAATTGGCGAATTAATTAATTAAAAATAACTATTTCATCACTTCATTATTGTTAACTCTTATAGCTATTAATAGTAATAAGCAGCATTCACGCGAAAACTTAATTTTCATTAAAATGTCCTCTTTTTCCTACTCGTATGTCTTCCTCGGTCTATTGGAAAAACAATTCCAACTAATGTTAAGCCCAACGCATTGTATGTACTTCCATGAGCTATTGGTGAATTTATTGATCTGCCGTGACATAGTAGGTACTGATATTATACCATCAAGCCAGGCCTTGCATTGTAGGCAGGGAGCACAAGTTAATAAACTTAATTCTAAGACATTGTAATTATCTTTTACCGTATCATCTAATTTTAAGTAAACACCATATACACATACAGTATAGGTTGAATAATAATCAAAGTTTATCGGGCGCCATTGTATTAACTTCCTTTACGTAAGCGCGAATCACAAGCAGTGTCACGTTTCGCGGCCAGCGAAATGTCACGTTTCCGAGAATTTTGCCGCCGCACAAAATAATATTTTCTATCTGTTGACACATTTAATAATATCGTGAGAAACATCGCAACGTTAAACACAAACAGCTCCGAGGTCTCACTTGAATAATATTTGAGGAAATTTTCTAACTTTTGAAGATTGGAATAAGATGTTTATTGATCTTAGGGCTGTCAAGTTAACAGATCGTTCGCAATTAGTACGTATTTATTTTATTATGCTTGTTTCCGATGATTACTCACATTATTTAAATAATTATGCCCCATCCTAAACCGCAGATTAGTTACAAATGCTTCTTGCACTCGATTAAACATCAAGATGTGGCATAAGTACGTCCTATCTGCGTTCGACCTTCAGCAGAGTTTGATATAACTGGATAACACAAAATTAGCACGAGACATACCACATATACTCGTTTCCCTCCTCGAAAAGTACTAATAATTATGTTTAAATGTATGTGTGGGACCAGTATAACATTTCTTAAAATGTAACTACTTTCGCAGTGAGAGGAAATGAATTATTTAATTTTAAACATTTTACAAGCAAACATACTAAACTGGATCCGATTGCTAGAGTATGCTTGGAATAATAATTCCAAGACTGAAAAGAAAATTCTTACTTTATTACATTCTCGTGTTGGAATAAACAATGTACCTAGTCGTTTAAAGGTCGCCCGGAATATAGTTTAAGAACCGCATGTCTGATAAAATTTAAGCGTCTAAGTTTTTCTAGTATTGTATACTTACATATTATCTTTGTCTATCTTTTTACGTTGACAAGTCTTTTAAACATTACCGAAACTTATAATAAAACTGTCCCTAGGAAATTGACTGAAATTTCATAAAATGCTTTAATGGTCTTAGAGTGTTACAATCTAGAGCAGCAAACAATTTTATCTTTATATTCTGACAATCATTTTTGTAATTGTAGGCAAAGATTATTGTGTGATTTATATTTCTATGCAACGCTAAAATACATTCAAATATTAATGCAAAATGTACTAGATTTTATACTGTTACGTTATATCAAGGTTATTTCAGAATTATACCAAGGTATTTTAAAGACTAGATTGTTTAATATATATGAGTAACAATAGTATATGCTATATTTATGTATAGGCTTAACTCAGTACATATCTTTCTGATGTAGGGTTATATTATCGTAAACTAGTCGGGCTAGTTTCGCCATATTTATCTAATGTTTATTAGAAACGTAACACTACGCCTGTAATCCCCGAAGAGGTAGGCAGAGGAGTGTAGTGACACTCGCACGTTACACCAGTTACGTTTACGTCCCATGGAATAGGTGGTGAGCCTATTGCCATACATCGGGCACGATTTCAGTCTC
>DWME01003053.1:0-19234 GCA_018244795.1 Parelbella ahira ahira | reverse complement strand
GATTGAATATTCTATTTCCATTCTTTTTTGTTCATAGAGTTGCTGTAAATATATTTCTATTCATCAATTTCTACATAAACTCTATAGATATAAATGTTTAATTTTACTGCTGACCTCTATACCTAATACAAAAAACTATTATTTAAAAAAATTGTAACCAAATTTAATATAGTTTTTATGTATAAGTCAGAATTGCGAAGCTAAATCAGCATTGTTCTCGTAGGTAATCAATTATATTCGAATTAATGATGTTTCTAAAGGGAATAATCGCGGTTGTCCGGTGTCCGCCGCCAGTGCAGCCCCAGGACGCTGCGCAAAACGATAATTGCTCCAATTGTTTTATGCCAGTTTTGGCATGACATTGTGCGGGACAATGTTCAAGTATTAGGTAACCGACGGCCGTGGACCAACGGATGCTGGACTCAATTGAGCGCTACAAATGCTCGTAACTGTCTAAATGTGATAGTCATAAAGGCGGTGAAAATTTTAGACACAACTCCACGCTCGTAATCCCCGAAGGGGTAGCTAGAGGAGTGTGGTACACTCCCACGTTTCACCAGTTATGCTTACGTCCCAAGGAATAGCTGGTGAGTCTATCAAATAACAACTTTAAATACAAGTGCGATGTTCTTGGTTTCGTGAGACAAAATCATATATTTAGTTGCATTTTGTCTAATACATTTTGATATTATATTTGTGTAATAAGACTGTTGTTTTTATACAAATTGATATCAGTATATCACTCCCATAACAAGTTATCGAAAAACTCAAAAACAAGTGAATTTAATTTGCGACACTTCCAAATAAAAATTACAAAAATTAAAATGTCAGATGACATATACCTACTCGATCTGCGAAATCGACAAATAATTGAACAAATTCGGATTATGCAACGCGTTCGCCTCCCCTAGTTAAAGGCTCGCGATCTCCAGTGTGCGAGGAGGCAGGCGGGTAGTCGGGTAGTCGGGTAGTGGCCGGCGGTAGTGCAGCGGTTGCCTAGCAACGCGGCGTCGCCAGCCGGCGCCGGGACGCTGCGGCGGCGCCAGTGCTCTCCGGGCCGCGCGCGCGATGCCTCCAGCCACCGCATTCGCGTTACACGCTTTGTATTTGCTACTTTCCAACCTCGGCGTTTTCTATTCATGTGTACAATTGTAGAAATTCATAACTTTTAAAATTAGCGACGCTAATGATGGAAAGAGGGGATCTCATTTAAAATTATGTCCTTTTGATATAAGTAATTCGCTAAGTGAAAGTGCCTAAGTGATAACGCTTATTTTATTTACTAAGCATTCAAATTATTTTAAATTTAAGTAATTATTTCAAACTACGTGATAGAGTGCACAAACTTGTATGTACATATAACCCAGTTTTCACGGATGTTATCGTTATTATTTAAATATTGCTTTTTCTGTCACAGTTTTTACTCAATTGTGTCCGTTAAAATGTAGTATCCTTCATTTATATCGTGGTAGTAAAATTTCCATATCTCGCTCTTCTCAGATCCTCTGAGATCATATAGACAAGACAAACAGGTGCAATTACAATATTCACTATCAAATATTATACATTCAAGATAAGATACGGTAGTTGATATTCCTACAAATTGCTGATATTTATGCTAATAGAACTAATATCTTCATTATTCATTGCCCTTGATACAAATTCTTCGTACTCGATTACCCTAACTAGGTATTAGCAAAAGATATCGTATATACCTGTGTGGGTTCAAAAATATATTGGCTTTTTTTAGGAGGACTGTTCACTGTCCGAACTTATTTGAGGAGCGTGAAAGAAATTAAAATAAACATTGCTTATCTGTTTCATCTCATACTTTGTTCGTAGCTTAACCCGTAAACAGAACACGTTTAATGATCGCACAGGTGCAAAGCTAATGTAAACCCTTTCTCGGTTATCACAGCGGGTGTGGAGGGGTGAGCTTTCATACTCACATTGACAAAAAAATAACAGTTGACTCGAGATGAATAAAAGTCACAGCTGTCAGTCTGTGACCGTCGTGTTACATCTGAGCGATGTTTTATTTAGATGATTTTCACCCCTAAGGTTGTTCACCCCCGCATTAGGCACGTTCGCTTGGAAGGTCACGGTTATAATGGGTAAATTTGTAACGTTACATTGATAACTTTTGTTTGTGTATGGATTCAGTACCTTCTACTGTTATATGAAAATTTGTTTACTGATACTGTTAAAAACAGCTTAATTTTTATTTAAAATATGTTAACAAGACATTAACAGTATTTATAAGTGTGTAATGTTACGAATAAACTGAATAGTAATATTCGTATTCTGATATTAGTCGTATATTTCTGTCTGGATGTGCGTATTGTATGTCGCAATGCAGGAATGCAGGGCCGAGGCGCCGCCCACCGCACACATCCTGAGAGCGAAAGCTTTTCAGTGCCTTTGTTAGCGCTCCGGGAGTAATAAAGGACCCATCAGCTCGTCGCCATCATTCAGGTCTCCCTAAATATTTGTAAGACGATGATTAAAAACACCAAACGGGTCTGCTCGTATGAACGAACATTCTTTTAATATTGTTATGGCTCTCTCGTTACTTAGTCATTCTTAGTAGCGATAAATGTTAAGAGAATTCATTTTTTCTCCGGTTATTAAGTCCTTTGTACCTAATATAAGTATTCCAATTGAAAGACACAGTCGTTAGTACATTAACTCTATTATAGCACTAATGATTTAAAATAAACATGAGTACCTTTTGAATATTTGGAGCAGTAAGAATAGAAAGTGAATATAATAGAAGTGAATAGAGAATAAAGAGAGTGATGTAAGAATCGTGAGGATGAGGCCGCAAGTGCGCGCGTGCGACGCGGAAGCTGCGCGGGCGCTGCACCGGCTGGCGTTCGCGCTGTGGCGCGCGGCCTTTTACCTGCAGCGGGGACCGGGGCGGAGCACCCGCGCCGAGCGTAAGCCGGTGCGTGCGTTCCTTAGTAACACAGATTGATGTTGCGTACTTATTGTAAAATATTGATAAAGCGAGTGTTTAATACTAGTATAACACTTGGTAATTTTGTGATATCTAAGTTAGTCGTAAGCAGTGCACAAAGTATCTCGTATTTTTGTCACATACAAGTATGTCTGGATTGGTTTGATTACTGTTTGGGTGAAAGGGCACGTTTAGTAGTGAAATATGCTTACCTATTGTTGCTTGGCAAAATATCCATACCCGTCTATGGTTGGATAATGGTTTTTATTACTTCCCATATTAATGCATTTGATTCCATACATTGTATTCAATGTTTCTATTTACGTTGAATCTCAATGGTAAAATTATTCAAATAGAGCTAATTTCACGAACAGTACTTCTTGGCGGTCCGCGTGCATTTATTTGCATGCGGAATAATATAGAAAAACATTGTTACGTTCTCAACAGAGTATACGTGTACAGGATATAGTTATTTGATAAAGTTGGTAATGAAAATTACGTAAATATTTTAATATACATACATAGGTACATTTACCAGCTAGGTACCTAGTCGTATTGTGACCTTGTGTTAATTCATACATTCATAAAACTTTACATAAATACATTGGAAGCGTGTTTAAAATTGATAACTCTCAAGAATATTATGTAATACGATTATAATGTTGTTTTTAGCGATAGTCTCGCCCTGGGACGCATAACAGAGCAAGTGAAACGGAAGAACAACACTTCCGTTGATAAAAGTTACATAATAATGAATACATACATAATATGTTATTATATTACGCCCATCAAAAATTCAGACTCTTATCTCCTGATAAGAATTTTATGTTAGACAAGCCCAATCACATCCAGTCCGGGGATCGAACCCAGGGCCTCTCGATTAATAGTCGAGTAAGACAAACCGTGTTATTATAAGAACGCGTGGATGTTGAATGGATGAGATATTTTCACTGACTCTGATTCCCGTCTGTGTTTTATATCAGACGGCGGTCATTAGTGCGCTGAATATAAATAAAAAGTGCAAGTGGTGCGGCGGCCGCATTCCACCGACGTCAGATCGCATTCGTGATTAGATTATGCCAATTCCACTGGATTTCTGTGATTTAAACACGTGTCTTTATAATATGAAGATTACCTTCGTCACGACTGACGACTCAACTGATGCAGCGCGCTTCGAGTCAAAGTCGCTTATTATTGAATTTAGATATGAATATCTAACTTTTGTTGAAGTAACAAAATTCAATATTTCTACCATTTTTCGGCGTACAGTAATAAAGTTGTTTCAGTATATAAGATTAAATTAAATTTATTATGTATGCAGATTTTTATACTTACATATTATGTTTTCGTTATTGGTTTTTGTTCCAGTGAGGCTCTTTTCTACTGTTTAATGATAAGGCCCTTAAATGTTTATTGATTTTGTTTTCAATATGATATATGTATTACATAAAATAACATCATGCCTGGACGTTCCCGAAATGGTGAAGTGGGAGTGTATTACTCTTACTTCACCAGTGACGTCGTACGTTCCATATAATAGAGAGAATATGATATATTACATTTTACGTTAACCAACAGCAATTGATTTTGTAAGGTGTGGTAATAAATTAATATCGAAAAATCCGTTTTTAATCAGTCGATAATAATTTTTCGACGAAGTAGAGCAGCGTCCGCGTCATGGTGCAAGAGACGTTAAGTAATGATAATGAGCCTAGAACCAATTAGCGGCGCAGACCCTCGGCAAAAGCTGCAGTAATCACTTAAGCCACACCTAGCCAAGCTCGTTTATCAGCCTTACTGGGCCCGAGCCGAATATACGTTCGAGAAATGGGCCTTCAACACAAAAGCCTATTTCAATCGCCTCCATGGTTTATAGTCGAAGTTTATCTATCATCTAACCTATATAACGTTTTCTTGTACGGTTTATCCGTTAGTTTATTGTTTTATTTTCAAAAAAAAAATTGTTATTTAAGAATATATGTATAATCGCGGAATTCATACATAAATAATAACAGGTTCTAACGTAACGATTATACGATGATAATGTCTAATAACTAATAATGTTATGTTTTTTAAATATTTATTTAATATCATATACATACTAGCGTGACATTCATATGAATGCCGGTTATATTTGTAGAGATGTAAATGAAAAACATCTGGTCACATCGTAGAGATATTTTATCCTGGGTCGTGTCCGTCTTCCCCACAAGTGACCTGGCGTTACAATATAATATGTATCTAATAATATTTGACTGGTCTGTTGAGGTAGTAATTAGTACCCGTTATTTTTAAACCGAAAGTATGTGTTCAATTCCAATAGAAGAATTTTATTCGCAGCACCGTAGCGAACTCGGATGAATTTCTTCTTTCTATCTTCAATTGATTCGAGTATAGGCATAATTATGAAACATTAAAATCTATGTAATGATTCTCTTAATGAGTTGATGTTCTTATAAAATTTTATTGTGTATAATCACAGAATGTGAACAGTAAAATACGAGTAGTATGTAGGTGAATATAACACAGTTTAAGTGCCAATGGACTTTAGAAGACACAGATGTACTTACACAATAACTTCAAGTTGTCATATTAACCAACTAATGACAGATACTTGAGCGAATGAAATACATGTTGCACAATAACAAATGCTAATATAAAAAAATAGAGGAATCGAATTACCAGCCAGACTCAACTTTTGATTTCATTATATTGACATGATTGACCTTGCAGCGATCGCGCTGGCATTTTGTGAGGCGACTCTATAATATGATATTGAAATTGATTAATAATGTGTTTTAAATATTATATTATTGTTTCAGACCCGAGCGGTCAGCGCGCCGGCCACTCCTGCCGCTCTATCTTTCGCAAGGGAACACGTGAGTATTGTTAAAGTTGACTTCGATTATCGCTCAACGTACGCGGTGCAAGAGATTGTGCCTTGCGATTCGTGGGGACTGTAAGGAAAAAAAACTCAGGGAAGGTCGTATCTCGTTATGTACTGAAACATACTGATGTAGATGAGGATTGTAAAGATGGCGAGGATAGTGAAAATGATGAGGATAATGACGTCATCATCGTCGTTATGTTGTAACGCTTCACAACGGACCAACGAAATAAATTGCGAACTTTATAAGATCTTTATTAAGAAACGACTCATGAGCACTTTATTACATCCGTCAATCTTTGCGTCAAATAAATACATATATAACCGTTAATAAGCAGTTCCATGAATGTTTATCTTATGTTAAGGCAAAAATTGCATTACGTAAGATCGATGTTCTCTGCAAACTTGTGAGATGATTCTTTCTGCAACTTTCTTCTTTCTTTATTTACTGATGCTGATCACAATATCATATAGAACATTTAGCTGTTCGAATAGCGTGTGTTAGACGTCTGCTAAAATAAGCATATGTACGTAGAACTGAAGGAAGTGTAACGGTGAGGCGAGTAATCGGATTAAGTGCATCCGAGGTGAGGCCGAGCGGCGGCGTCACGTCGAGTTTGTGATGCGCCCACGCACACCGCGTGTCACTTTCACGGGGCAAAGTCGCGCCTACGATTTTGTGTGTTTCATTACACATGGACACACTATAGATAATCGGAGTACTTTTTTCCATTTACTGTTATGCCTTTCCAATGCTCTGTATTTTGTGCACGCCACCAAACTAGCCGTTTGTCTCTTGTTATTTCTACAGTGATGAATGATACTTCAATATTTTATTGTCGTGTGATGTATCTACTGTATGATTTGTATTGCTTGCCGTTATTCCAAAGTTTGTTATGCTTAAAAATATCTCACAATAACACAACATTTAGTTATAACAATAAATATGATCGTCTGCCCCGTTGGTCTAGTGGTTGCAACCGCGACTACTAATCCAGGTCCTGGATTTAATACCCGGTTCGGGCGCTATTAAATTTTTCCATCTTAAAATTTCTAGTGCCTCAGAGTCTGGATTCATGCCCGGTGAATGGCAATAGGCTATGAACTATTCCATAGTGGGACGTCAAAATATAACTAGTGGAATGTAGGAGTGTACAAAACTCCTCTGCCTACCTCTTCGGAGATTACAGACGTGATGTTACTTTCCGAGTAAATATGAGTTTAACTGTGTCCGATTCTAAGGCTGTCTGGCAACTGATATACAAGTAGGTCTATTAGCAGAGAATATCTAAAACTCGTCACTTGCTACGAACTTAGTAAAAATATTGATATGCAAACACTGTAAGTGTATTTATCTAATTTATTTTCCCCTTAAAGCGTATATTTGATACGGCAAGATAAATAACATTAACGTCACTAAGTATTTACTGCGAGCCTATTGGAGTTTTGCCTTTGAAAGTGCGATTTGAATTACTGTTACATAGAGAGCGGTCTTATTTCGTCTTTTGAAAATTCCGAAAGTTGTATTTTCTAAAAATGATAGAGATGATGGGCATTAAGATATGACTAAAATTAAGCTTATAGATCCCAATAAAGAGATGAGCTGAGGCAAACGCAACATTCAACTGAATCGGTGATATAAATCGGATAATATCTGCGAAAGATACGTGCAATGTCGTATTTTTGCTAGGTTATGATAATAGGAAATGAAAATGTAAATTAGGCATTTCTACTTTAAGGAGCTATAGAACTTTAAAAGTGGCATGTTTACAGTAGATAATGCAGGAATACAGTGCAAATGATACTGCGCAAAACTGTTTTATGTTACTATAATTATTTATTAAATACTATTATGATATCATGACGCCAGTTCCTTTAAGGCCTAGTATTTCGATGCCTACAAACGTACTATTATTTTATTCACGGATAAATATTGATGAGAACTGAACTTACAACCTGAAAAATATTAAAAGCTTAATATTCATTGATCCAGAGTGGACCACGTTCAGCCAGCTTCCCAGGAGGTGCTGCGGGGTCCCGTCTGGACCTGTGCTACGTGGCAGAGCGCATGCTGGCGCTGCACCTGCCGGATAGAGACGCGCACGCCGAGGCACAGGCCGCGCATATGCTCACCAATAAGCATGGAGAACATTTCATGGTAAAGTTCATCGATAAACATGGACAAAAGTTCAAAGCACAATTTGTTCATCAATAAGCGTGGAGATCATTTAATGGTAACATTTGTTCAGAATATAGTTGCAATTATAACCTTCTTTATATTTTACTATCAACTATGTTTATGAAAACGATAACACCAGTATAATTATTGTTTATTGTCGCCAAGGTTTGTTTTGTGGCACGCTGTTGTATGATGCAAGATTTTGAAGTTGTTCATATTAAAGTATATAAAACATTGTTTATAGAACCTTGTCAAATATTTTATTCGTTGTGTGTACATTAATTGTATTATTGCAGTAAATAATTGCAGTGCTGGTATTAATTACAATAATTAGTTGTCACGTTTTCCTTTCAAGTGTTAATAAAATTATCCTTATGGTATAATAAAAGGAGAATATTAGGTTTGTTTACAGCGTCGTTTAATTAAGTATTAGGTTACAATGTACTTTCTTATCTACCAGCATCAGTTAATGGTTCCTACTTTGTATTTAAATAGATTGTGTAACTACACATTTTGATATGAGAAATACTAGTTAAAATCCATCAATCTGGTGTAATATTTCTGGATACAATTTTCATGTTTGCCATTTAGTCTAACATGGAATTGGAATCATGTAGGTACATATTCATGGTAAACATTTGTTGTTGGTTATCAATGTTGTTGATGAAAGCGACAAAGTTTTGGGCAACAGAGTTAACACCAAGAGTTTTCGTCTTCGCGATAGTTTGTGCCAAAATATTGCTAGGGGGAACTCTATTGTTGTATTCTTTATATCTAACGTATACTCTTGCAAACGTAAAAACAAAGAAGGAAGAGAGTGAAAATTGGAATTTTGAAAGAGAAATTTTCATGAATGCTCTTAGATTTATACGTGGGTCGTTAGTAACCTTTGTTTGTGTACTATAATGATTGCAGGTGTTCGAGGTGAGCGGCGGGGAGTGCGGCGACGAGGCGGGCGGGGAGGGGCGGGCGGCGCGCAGCGTGTTTGGGCGCGCGCGCTCGCTGGGCTGGCCCGGGGCGCTGGCGCCGCCGCTGGAGCGCCTCTGTGCCGCGTGCAAGCACATCGAGAGCTGGCTGGCCGCACACCCAAAGAACGTTGCTATTTTACTTGCATGGTAATCACATTTGACTTCTTTTAGGAGAGCTAAGAGAAAATGTCAAAATGATAAAGCGACATTAAATGCTCCAAACTTATTCTACGCAAAACTTAAAATCTAAATAGACGAAATATCTACTCCTGGAGTGATATCGGTCGCCCAAGTTCCTTTTGTATTGATCTATTTATGTTGAACTACAAGGATCCTTTGTTTATTGCTGATTTTTCAGCACCTTACTTTAAGTCTCTGTGATCAAGTACCCAAGTTAGGTTGACTTACTTTAAAATGTAAGGAAGACATCTCATCAATTTTTATAAAAGTTTTCAATGGTCGATGATAAAAAACTTTCCATGCAATAACCATTAACAACTCCACGGAATAATGTATTTGTACTTTGCCACAAGTCAGAAATGTCTTTGCGTAACTAGCGAACTATTCAAAGAGAGCTCGCTAAGCGTTTCGAGAATGTCGCTTCAGTCCACGCGTAGCAATTAAGTATTAAATAATTACAATATAAGATAATAAATTATTTCAAAGGTTGGGTGAGTGCTTAAATCTAATGAACGGTTACCAGACAATCTCGATCCGGTCCTAGCAAAGGCCTCCTCTAAGGGGGTTTTGCCCATAATACTCACGCTGGGCATGCGGTTAGGTTTCTAGCAGACCTTGACCTACACCAAGCATTTCTAGCAAGACCTTAAATAATATTTATAGCAACACAGACGTTATATTATTATTATTGCTTATCCACCATCGTGTAAGAGTAAATATAAAAGCCAAACTTTTTAAATTACAAAGAATTATCAGCACTTAATCATGCACAGGTCAGTAAGCCTTTGTGTTTTTTTGTACTGCTGGACGGCTCTCGTGGTTTGCCGTATCAAATTACACCTCAACTTGATTTGGGTATTGTAAGCTAATTATCGTACTGGGTGGCCGCCTGTGGCGGAATGTCCGATGTTTTGCTCTTTGCCCATCATTTCCCTCTTTTCTCTTTTACTATAATTTATGATAATTACGCAACGGTTATTTAGTTGTGGATATACCAATATAAGGATAGTTCTTTAAAATTGACTTTCATTGACAAATATTGTCACTATTTAAGAGACTCTACTGTACAGTCACTAAGTAAGAGTGGCAGAGATACTCACACATATAGCGTAAAATTTTATGTAAAGATTAAATAAGACATGTAAAATCTAAATTCGGTAAAAGAATAAGTACATGTGTTGTATAGTATCGTTATCATTATCATCAATCCTTTTTATCGTTCCACTGTTGAACATGGCCTCTTAGATTTAGAAATGTTAAGCCAGTGACGTGACGATGACCTTATCCCTCTCAATATGATAGGAGACCCATATTCCAACAGTGGAATGAGAAATGGGTCAATGATTTTTTTTTATGGCAGTGAAATAATCATAAAACTCTAATATACCTATAACATAATATTTATGATATTGATAGTTAAGTAAAAGTTATTACTATAACATGTTGATGACATTGATGGGTAAGTTAAAGTTATTCGGCAAAACATCGCTTGACTCAGACACTACAAATGACGATATGTTTTAGGGGCAATCGAGAACGACTCGGGGTGCTGGTGGCGGCGTACATGCACTACTCAGCGATCTGCGGAGCGCCTGAACACGCCCTGGACAGATACGCGATGAGACGGTACCTCGATGACCGGGTGCCTGTCTTCCACTTGCCTTCTAACAAACGGTAATGGTCTTACAAACATCTTTAAAAACATATATGATACGGTGGCTCTGTAAACGTATTAGGTCAATTTCTAATTTTTCATGTTAGTAACCGAAGATCAACAACAATTTTTTAAATCTAATTTATTTCCCTGTCTATAGGTCTGTTTGCTTTGATCTATTCATATATTAACAACTACATGAAGTATGTGTTACATGTTTTTCACTTGAGCAATGTTCCCACAGCTACATAGACACATTTGCTGGCCTGCTGGCGGGGCAGATCAGGGTGAATGCGGCGCCGCTGCAGCTCACGCACGTGAGCGTGGCTGGCTCCCTCGCCTCCACAGCACCCACCATCGCCTTTCTGAAGATATACGAAAATTACACCTGCGTTTACACCTCTGGTATGTAGTCGTCGCAAGCTTAATAAGTAGTTAGATTGTATTTAAAATCAATTTTAGAATGGATGTCGTATCGCAGAGTGGTAACTTACTATCTCCTTACGTATTCCAGTTATAGTTATACATATTCGTAGAAAAATTACTACTTTATTCCTTCTTTCTTTCTAAAACCAATTAATAACCATTCAATAAAATATATTTGTAACTTAGAACTTGTTATGTAAACGAATGTGTTGTAAAGGTCTGTACATGGTGAACGGCGGCGGCTGGACGGTGGGCGTGGGCCGGCTGGCGCTGCGCGGCGACGTGCTGGTGCGCGCCTACCGGCGGCCGGCGCTCGGCGCGCGCGCGCCCGCCGCGTCCGTCGCGCACGCCGCGCCGCGCCAGCTGGTGTTCGCGTGCCAATTCCACACGTGCGCCGTGGCCGACTATACGCTGTCCTTCACCAAGCACCAGCTCGACCACGCCGCACACGGTACCCGCTACATTCCAGCCTTTATCACTTTTTTATTGTAGGGGCGTAGTTACGTTTACATTCCACCATAAAATAGGTGGTAAGCATATTGCAATACCTGGTAATGATCCAAACTCTCAGCCACTACCAAATATTTCTAAAAGAAAAATTTAATAGTAGGTATCGACTCGGGAATAGAATCCAGGACCTCTCGATGTGCAGTTGCGCTTGCAACTACTCCACCAAGCAGACAATTAGGCTAAGTAATTTGAAGTATCACACAGTAGAAGAATTTCTAGTATTTATGAATAAGCAAGTTACTTAATCAGACCGTAATAATTGGCAAGTAAAATAATGCTTAAAATTAGTACAATACAAAAAGTGTTTTTGCAAGATAAACAGTACCTGTCACCTATAAAACAAATGGAAAACATCATAAAATATTTTTTAAGTAATATACGGTAAAATATACAGTAATAAATTATACAAAAAAGCCTAATAAAAGATGAAATATGTCGGTTTGTGTTCCAATTACCATAATTAATTTTTGCGCCGTTAAATATAAAACATACAAAAGTATCGATGTTGCTTGTTGTTGTATGCGTAATAATTGGAAGTAAAATGTCACTATGTCACTGAATAGTGTGTTGCGTTCTTTGTGCTTATATGCATAGACAATTTGTCTACGGGATAATTAGACCAATCGAAATCGTTTCATTTTAAAATGGACAGTAAATGTACGAAACTGACCTAAATAAAAGCTTTTTTAATGACAATCGTAAACTTGTATACCAAGGCCTAGTGTGTTTTGAATTGCAAAATTATCTATTGGTACAAATGTTATTGTATATGAAATAGATAAGCTGTTAGGTTGAACTACGAACCTATGAGGTTAGTTTTAGTTATCTGAATACTAAATAAACATCGACTGGCGCAGACCCATCGTTCCCGTCGGACGGCGCGGTGGAGCTGGTGTTCGCGCGCGGGGGCAGCGCGGGCGGCGCGGCGCCGGCGCCCACGCCCGCGGCGCCGCTGCGCGCCGCGCCCGACGCGCTCGCCCGCCGCGACTCGCTCGAGCACCTGCGCCCGCTCTCCGCTATCACCGACGACGACCCCGGTAAGTGCGACACTATACATAATCGAACCAACAAAGCTTCTTTTAAAACATAGAGTGGTTTTAAGGTCACTAGGCAATCATTTACGTCGTATGCAGTTACTTGGCAGACATAGCTGAAATCTTAAAGGTTTTAGAATATGAAAATTAAGAGAACATTAAAAAATAAGAATAGTTGTAGTGATAACAGTATTCGACGCGTTCAGTCCGCATCTCTTACATGTCAAATCGTCAGTAGGTAAAGAATACAAAAACTAAAGTATTTCTATACTTTACCAAATTCCGAAAACATCAGATTACCACTCCAGACTGTAATTGAATAGCTATTTATAGATGAAGATGAGACTTGTCACGTGAATAGAGGTATTGAAAATTCGATTAATAAGATATTTTAGTAATTAACTAACAGTTAATTAAATAAGAGATCGCAAACAGGCAAATATAATAGATGACGTCGTGGTTCGTGTGTGGAATTTTTCCTAAGTTTGACATTTTTTGAAAGTATTACAATAATAAGATAATTACGTTAAAAACAATGTAGGTACCTATAAATTTTTCGAATGCATAATCCATGATACACTTAACGCCATCTGTTGTCGAACAACAGAAAATAGATTGCCAAAGCAAGCTTGTACAGTCTTGTAACTTTAGCAGGAATAGAGAGAGAAGAGGTAATATTGTATCCATCCACTTAAATATCCAAAATGTAAACAAAACAATACGTGAAATTTAATTCCTTTATGTTGTATGACTTCAAATGTTCTCAAAATTGCGGTGATAATTAAAAGTTTTCAACTGCTTAGATGTAAATTTGTGTCACAGGTTATTATTTAATTATGCACAAACAAGCTATGACAACAGAAAGCTGTCCATTCAAACACCGAGATATGAGACCAGTCGCATTTTTACGTCTCAACTAATTGTAAGTAATACTCGATATGAGCGGTAATCGCGACTCCGAGAGCGGTTGTCTCGTAATAGCCGTGTCTTCTTTCATACCGACACGTGCCCCGACAGCGTGAGCGTAAGCCGGTAGCTGGTATCAGTTACTGGTATTTGTTGAGACCGATCTTAGTTTACTAACTACATACATATGTACATATTGCTCGTTAGAGAAGACTGTAATGTGTTAGAGTATTTTTTTAGAAAACGTCTTTGTGAGTTTGAAATTGTAATTATTGTTGCACTATTGTCATAGTCATAAGTCATAAAAAGTCGAGTTATAGAATAATAAATAGACATAGCATAATGATTTCTAATTTTAAAAGCCGTTTTCTAAAAAATGTATTATTTGAAATATTCCGGTCCTCTCGCTTATCTTGCCCTAACTCTACCTTTCTATGAAAGGCCTGGCATGATGATGTTATAATAAATATTATTTTGCGTTTGATCTTTATGAATAGAAATATTTACACATAAAAACATAAACATGTTCGTCTTTGCCTACCCTATAAAAAAGTTGGCGTGATTATATAGTAATAATACATATTTTTAGCGCTAGTTACCTTATAGTAAGCTATTTCTAGTTAAAATGGTTGTATGTAATTAGAAAACGTTAATTTCAGTCACACCTATCAGCTTAAACCCATAATTGAGTTCTGCGATGTTAAATTTTAATACATATTCATATTTATACATATAAAAATCTTTCCATGAATATTAACCGAACACAGTAACAGAGCTTAACAAATCGAAATATACATAGAGGGACTTGAGCTACCACGCTTAACTTGACTCTCAGACACAGCTGAACGCTCAAAGCGTTGGTTTATGAGCTCAACATCCGTAATTTGCGAACTATTTCCGTTTCAACACTGAGCCGCTTTCAGTTGCGAGAGCCTGTGGTTACAAACACACGTGCGTTACAATAAACATCTTTACCGAACAGCTTGCAATCGTAGCTCAGGGTTCCGTATGTATAATTTGTATGATGTGTATTATATGTATAATTTGTTTAATAAGTATGATGTGTATTATCTCTGCACACGGCTCTCTAATCACAGCGTAAGCGTCAAAAGAGCTCGGTTTACGGTAACCAGATGGCTCATAAACATATAAATATATACTTATACAGTACGTTCTTTTTTCACACCTTGCCTTTTTTTCTTTTATTGGCGGTAGACGGTTTTTTTCTGGAGTTATTCTGCACTTAATGTATGTAAGAGTTGTTATTCTGACGTGTTTACAGATGAATAGCTAAAAGCGGGCTTAGTCAGGGATTCAATATACTTTGAAATTACTAAGCATTTACTGAACCACAAGATTAATATGAATATGTTACGTATAGTTACATAATGGAACAATATTTTGAGTAATGCTTGATGAATAAGCTTTTCAGTCATTGCGGTTATTGAGGTTTAAGAAAACAAACAGCGCTTATATTTGCAGAAAATTAAATTAATCATTATTTAGAATTTATAGTTTGAAATTTTAAACTGAAATTTACATAATTTAACTAATAGTTTAATCCAAAAGAGTGACATTGACTAAAAATGTTGTATTGTGATACAATTAAATTAATGATCAGCTTTTATCACATTTATTAAATGTAAGGCAAGTTATGGTCCATCAAAATATCATTATTATAACGACACGCATGTTTTTCTCCGAAGGGATCGCCTGTGGAGTGAACTAAATTCCAGTGTTTCTTCAGATACGTTATACCTCCGACGTAATAGAGGCTGATCCTATTGCCGTATAGCGGGCACAAATGTAAACTATTAATATTACCACTGATATTACTATCGTTATAATGCCGTCACGCCAGGTTCCATATGGGATATGGGATAGGCAAACAGCAGAATAACAATATTGATATTAATAATAATAATTATTATAAAATTTTTAATGAATGGAGAGCGGCGCCTAGTGTCTAATTGTGTCATTAGCGCGATAGACAAAGCGTTAGAGGTGAATAGTGGCGGTTTATGTGGGACTGCAGGTGTGGGGCTATTTTCGACACGTGGAGCGGGCCGCGCCGCCCGCCCAGTCGCACGCCGCCTCCCGTCCCAGCCTGCCACATCCATACTTCACTAACTTACCTTTACGTCACTCGTGTCATACAGTGTCATGTGTCCGTGATAAGACTTTCATATTGCATATTAACAGTGTTTGTTTTAAGTTTTATCTGTGCTGTTAGTAACCACTTGTTTACAGTGTATCTAGGTGAGTAGGATGCTTCGATTAATTATCTTATTGGTAAATGATGAAACTCGTACATGTTGATGTTGATCAGAAATGTTATTTAAGGGTTTATATCTTAAATTACCCAGTTAAAAAAATATTTCGTTTTATTAATAGTTTTCAATTCAAGTATCTCTCTCTAATAAATGTATTTTTAATTTTCTTTATATTTTATTTAATGCTTAACGTAAAGATCAGTACCGTATATAATAGACAATTTCACATACTTATATAAAAATAAAGTATATTAAATATGGTCAAATGAAAAGAAACTATATAATAACAAAGTAAGTACCTTTTTACATGAACACAACACAATGAAGTTGGTCATGGTACTTGTGATTGAGCGATTGTTAGGGTTCATCGCGGAGATCGATCAGTTGGAAATGAATGAATGAACGGGTCGAACGCGTGGCGCCTGACCGGATAATTGAGCGGCGTGGCGAATGGGTGACGAATGTCATCTGGGTTGTCGCCGAGCCCTCAGCGGAGACATTCGTCACGCTGGCCGGAACGAGCGACGCCGGATCGTCGTACTTCATGGAACGTCGTACTCATCATTCTTAATGGCCGTTATCGCAGGCGTTAACTCGTAACTTTCGTACCGTGACCGATATTATTGGCGCGCACCCGCCGCAGCTTACGATGTTAAGTCGTTAAATGAACAAAGTTGCTCGTTAGCTTGAGAATAGCTGTTCGCTTTTATATCTCTACTGATTTTGCTTCGTAACTCTGAATGCTCCTGGAAGTTTCCAATTGGTCTGCAGCCTATAGCGCGGTTCAGAGACAAGTATTATTACAACGAGAATCTATCACATAACCGACGACAACGAGGACATTGATAAAATTTTGATTTTGTTAGTCGCCAAGATTAGGTCTTAGTTTACCTGACAAAAGCTGGATAGTGTTCCCATTTTCCAGCTGCTGTATCTTGTAACGTACAGATCCTTAGTGATTTGCAGCGTCAACGAGCGGAAGACATCGAGCGTTGTCAATATTGTCTTTTTAATGGCACATTTTAAGAAATTCAAAATGCATTTGGCCTCTTAGCAGTTTGTAGGTACATAATAAATGTATCCCTACGAGAACCTCATGTAATCATCATCATGATCATCAGTCTATCTCAGTCCACTGCTGGACATAGGCCTCGGCCTGTCCTCGGCTTGTCGCAACCAGCATCTGCCTGCAGTCTTCCGCAGATCGTTAGCCCACCGGGCCGGAGGGCGTGCAGTTAACGCAAACAAAAACATTAGCAAATAGGTAGTATTATTAATCGTATTATATATACGGAGCATTATTGTTGTTGTATTGAATATTACGGATGTTAAATATTGAATAAATAAATAATGATTATATTCAGGACTGCACATTATATTGTATTGAACAGTTACGTGGAGCAAAGTTACAAAAACTTCTTTCAGTTCAATGTACAATGAAATGTGCACAATATAGCTTACAAACTTACCTGAATCAGAAACTGTGGGAGGCCTTAAGTGATCTCTCACACTTTACACTAGAGATTTCTAATATGTACCAATATTACTGCAACTGCAGTATTATGGAACGTATTCATACATCCAAACCGCTTCACAACTATCTAGAACTGACACGTAGGTATAGATGTTACGATCAGAACATTTAAATTTCTCACACAGCGTGCTATCGATGACGTCACGCGGTGCCGGGCAACATAATTTATCAGCGGCGTTGCCGGAGCCAGTCCGCCTTGAATAGTTATCAATTCGCAATGTGGCATATCAAGTATTGAGCTTGTTAGGACATTACGTGCCAAAGGAGGTGGCATCGTACTAACTATCAATTGTATATATTGTACAATAAATAGTTATTCGTAATCTTTTAAATATATTTGAGCCCTGTTCCATGGGACGTAATCGTACCTACTACATTCCTCTGTCTATCTCTTCGGGGAAATGGAGGCGTGATGGTTTGTTTTTGTTTTTATACATAGTATGTATAAGTCTCACCTATCCTAACCAAATAGGTCGGAGGCGGGCTGATGGGGAAGTTAGAAAGATCTGAAACTGGAGTGTTTGTGTGAACAGAATCTCGAATTTAGCACGTGAGGTCAGTGAAGATAGAGAAATATGGAATTCGTTGCTCTCTGCCCACTCGTTAAAGCGTTTGGTGTGATAATATAATAACAACTAAAATATCGTGATGTTGCATTTCACGTATTTTTCAAGTAATTTTTGTAAGGATGTAGTTATATCAACATTTATTAGTTCATACAGACACATACATGGTATTATGCTTAAAGCTTGCGATTCGCAAACAGTCAATATCGCAGGTGCACTACTAGTGCACGTGTTCAATACGCATTCATAAACTTGGTACGGGCTTTACACTACTTTCACCTTTACCCACTTGGAAATAAGAAAGGTTATTCACAAAAGTATTATCAAAGAAAATAGCAGTTCGCCTCACAAGTGACCACTCATGTTTATGTTTGTGTGTTTGCTACGTACTGCTATTTTTACGCACGTGTGTGTGATTGTGTTACAGAGTTGCCTAAAGAAAACTTATATCGGTCAATGATGTTGGAGTTGCATATATGTATATAACAAATACGAGCTGTTTCTACAACAATATCATATCACGATGTCGTTCTAAACACATTACGACCGTATAAACCTTTTAAGTGTACGAGACAAGAGATACATAAAAAAACTAAAAAGGAGATTATTTTACAACGAACACCCGAGCCACAACAGTCATATTTTTCGTTTTGGATGTTGCTAAAAAAGGTATAAAAACCGAAACTGGTTGGGTTTTTGAGCTAATGTGGACTAACGAACGTAAAGATTGCCAGGCGGATAACGTGTAATAATATTATGGGGCTTAGAGATTCGTAGAACACCAAGTTGGAATGCTCCGATGACATCATTTGTTCCCGTGGAGCATACGCTCACCTTCATGTCGAGCCGAAAGGAGTCTGCGCTGGGTTTTAATCAAACCAAAAACCACCATAGTAAGGCCATTTATACTCAATGTACGTAATCACCTACATCATTTACGCCTTTAGGAATATAGGAAGTAGCTTTGTTAAAAAGCAATAGGTTCGCGTTTGCCTACAATCTTATCCTTTGATAAACAAGATGTACAGTAGGATGTATTTTTTTTATACGCTTTATATTAGCTTCGGTTGTATGTATGTAAGTATGTATGTATGTATGTAACGGAATCTTTGAGTTCAATTTTCACCGGTTTCTAGAAATCTGATCAATTTGAAATTT